>KK112016.1:70327-118261 GCA_000611955.2 Stegodyphus mimosarum | reverse complement strand
TTTTTTTTTTTTTTTTTTTTTTTTTTTTACATTTTACCTTAAACAAAGGCAACAAAATATCGCTTTATAACATTAAAAAACTACTCGAAAACTCCTCTGCTTCGTTTAAATAAAACACAATGATTTTGTTATCGAAATATTTTCTTAATTTTAATTGTTTTTGTTTTTAGAATGTCTAATGAACGTAAAAGATTATCAGCTGCTCAGTATAAAGAAAAAGAGTCGAAAAGCAAGTTCAAATTCAAAAACAGGCTGGAAATCTGTTAAGTTATCTACAAGGCATGAAAAGAAACGATGACGACACAGGAATATTAGAAGCTGCTTCAAATCTTAATTATGAAGCCATTCCAATCAAGATACCGATATTGCTCAGGTGGAGCTTACCACGGGAACATGCAAAGAATCTACTCCAGGGACGTCCACTGAACCTACTCCAAGAACGTCCACTGAACCAACTCTAGGGACGTTTACTGAACCAATTCTAGAGACGTCTACTGAACTTACTCCAGGGATATCTAAAGAAGAGACATTTCATACAATAATAAATTCAGAGCCGGGTTCCTGGCCAACGAGCTTATCAGAAGCAGAAATATATTTTTTGGTAAAAGAAGGACTACCTCAACCATTAAAGGAATACAGTTTTCCGTATAATGATAACGGTCGAAGATTTAGCGCTCTTCATTATTTGAGAAATATGGAAAATGGTGAAAATGTCATGCGTAACTGATTAGTTTATTCAACTACTAAAGACTGTTTATTGCTTTTGCTGCAAACATTTTGGTTCTATTTTAAGTTCCCCTTCCACTGGAGGTTTTAAGGATTGGAAACACCTCGCTGAGACTTTAAATCAACATCAAACCTCTAAAAACATATCCAAAGTCAAAAGTCTTGGATTGAATTAAGTCAAAGACTGCAGTACTCTAAAACGATTGACAGTCACTCACAAAGACTCATTACCGCAGAAATAAATCATTGGTACGAGGTGCTTCGACGAATTGTTGCAACAATAAAAATGCTTGCTCAAAATTATTTAGCCCTCCGAGGTACAAGTGACAAACTTTACGATTTCGGTAACGGTAATTTTTTACAAATTATTCAATTACTTGCTCAGTTTGGTCCAGTAACGGAAGAGCATCTCCGCAGAGTGCTTAAAAAAGAGGATGTTAAAGTGCACTATCTCGGAAAAGAAATTCAAAATGAATTAATTATTCTTTTAGGTGAAAATATAACATCTCATATTATTAGTGAGATTAAAAAAGGTAATATTATTCAATAATTCTAGATTGTACTACTGATATCAGCAAAATCGAACAAATGACAGTCTTAGTAAGGTATGTATCCATTGACAAACCCAATCCTAAGGAGGTTTCCATTAAAATTAGTGAAAGCTTTTTAGGCTTTCTTTCGGTTGAAAGATCGACTGGCTATGAACTTTCAACTCTAATACTTAAGATTTGAAAAATTGGGATTGAATTTGCAGGATATGAGAGGACAGGCTTTCGATAATGGGGCCAGCATGAGAGGTAATACATCGGGAGTACAATCTAGAATAAATGCGTTAAATCCAAGAGCATTTTACCTCCCATGTAGCAGCCACTCATGAAACTTGGTAGTTAATGACATGGCAAAAGCATCCTTCGAAGCCGCTAATTTTTTTAATATAGTTAAAAAAATGTATCTCTTTTTTTCCTGATCAACTTTTCGATGGACCATATTAATAAAATATGTTCACTGACTTACTTTGAAACCTCTAAATGATACTTGTTAAGAAAGCCGAATAGATGCATTGAAACCACTAAGGTATCAATTAAGAGGGATATACAATGCTTTACTTGCTGTTTGTAATAATTCGGAGATTGACAACTCTATAAGAGTTGAGGTTTCTGGACTATTAAGTTGTGTTAAACAATTTAAGTTCTTAAGCTGCATTGTAATTTGGTACAAAATCTTAAATTGTATCAATTCTATAAGTAAGCTCTTGCAGACAAAAGACTATGATTTACCATAGGATGCTCGAGAACTCACCGACGAAATTGATATACCGGCTAATTTTAAGCTCACCCAGCCACGTTATAGAGTTCGATAAAGGAATGTTAATTTCGAGTATGAGGCACGAGATGATCCGATAGAAGATCCTACTTTGAAATATTAGGCAGAGTTTTATTTTTTCACGTTAGATAAAGCTATCAATGCACTTGAATCCAGGTTTGATTTGATCAGTATCCACAGCAACTATTTCCAATTTTTATACAATATTTGTGATTTAAAAGATACTCCTCAAAACGGCGTACTAAAGTATTGTAAAGATCTAGAAACAGTGTTAACTAATGAGAATTTATCAAATATAAAGACGCTGGATCTGTCAGACGAGATAGTAGCGATTTTGGCTTTGCTAAATAAAAACGAAAGTCCAATCGAGATTTTAAAATTCATATCGAACCTGGATTTCGCTCCAAATCTCGGATTAGTTTTAAGGATATTGCTTACTCTTCCAATAAGTGTGGCAAGTGGAGAAAGGAGTTTCTCCAAATTAAAATTAATTAAAAATTTGTTACCCTCCACAACTACCGAGGATCGGCTAAACGGCTTGACAACAGTAGCCATTGAACATGAACTGGCTGAAGAAATTAATGTTAAAGAAATTATAAAAACATTCTCAGAATTAAAAGTGAGAAAAAATACTTTAAGTTTAACTTTTGGTTTAAATGTATTTTTAATATGTAATTAAGTTTTAATATTTAGTGATTCTATAATTTGTTTTAGTATTTTTTTAATATCTGTATTTTATAATTATACACTAGAAATGACTCCCTAATTTTAATTTAGTGCCAAAAACATAAATTAAGAAATCAGTATTTTTTGCTAATCAAAACTTCAACATTATTGATAGCAATTTTTTTGCTGAAGTTTTATTTTACCGTTAAGCGTCGGAAGGGTTTAGGTTATCTCTTAATTTTTGTTATAAACGGGCGGCAAAGAGGTAATCTTTGGCGAGGCGGCGAAACTGCTACTGCCGACCCTCTTCTCAATAACGACAAAAACTCTCAATTATGTCGCTCTCCGTAGATGGAGACCGAAAAGTGCTTGTTTTGCGTTCTAGTCTTTTTCTTTCTTATTGCTGTAATAAAATTGCTTAAAGATTTAATTTATTCTATTTCCATATATATCGTTTAGATTATCTTTAACGAGGTCAGAGTTTTTTTAATTCTATTGCACTTTTTGCTTATCGACAGTTAGTGGTGCTTAAATTATACGTAAACTAACCGCACGCTCCTTCTACGCTAGTTAACTTACACGTTCGTATTTTCTTTATCTGTGTATTCTTTGTAGATAAGGAAAGGAACAAAAATGGATATTTTCAATTTTGATAGCTCTCAATTAATATACGCATCAAATCGTATAGAGTTTTAGTGTATGTCTGGGTATTAAATATCGTTTGCAGTTTATTTTTTAATTTTGTTTGCAAGTGTGCACTTAATAGTACCTAGCTCTGACACTCAGACCTTTCATCTCAACGTAGAAAAAGCAATGGATTTATTTGATTTCGACGACTGTCAAATCACTCCAGAAAGATGCCTTTTGTAAACTAAGGTATGCCATCTCTGAACTAACAATGCCGGTTAGTATCTATCAAATATGATGAGAAGCAGATGACACTTTCAAGCCGTTATAAGGCGGCCTTGCCTCATTGAGAGCAAACATCAATGCAGGTTGTCTCATCCAGTTTGCAGAGCGAGAAAGGATAATGTTCCTAAAATTATCCTTAATTTCAGTCACGAAAATGTCCGCAATGGGCCCTAACAGAGAGTTGGTCAAATGCTCTTGGATAGAAGCCTCCGCAACCGTAGAACCATTCTCATCCTTATGTTAAAAGATAACGATTTTCTTAAATATTTTTAATGAACTTCTGCATTAAGACTTAAAACAAAATCTTTCGTATTTATGCAGATATATTTGCGAGCGAGTATTATATTGCATATAACATTCATATGAAGTACTACTATGTTATATACATTACCTTCCCATCTTCCTGTTTTACTCTCCAGCATTTCAATATCCTCCTTATTAAAGGCTGGCACGGGTTGACTTCTGTAAAAAGTTTTCCTAACGACTGTGTTGTTGACCTCCATCTCATCGACCGCTAGCCAATTAACGCCGTCATCACAAGCGACGTGTGCTCGCTTACGCTTGTCAAATCCGTAAGTACGACCTGTTTTCTTGTCCCATCCAAGTATGCCCCCTATGCTTTTTGGAAGAGCTGCAAAGAAATTATTTGGACGCATAATTAATAAGGAATATATATATATATATATATATATATAAGATAAAATTGGGCACTTAAAAACAGAAACTGGCTATAGTAAGTATCTCTAAACTGCGTCATTTCAAAATTAACCCATTTCATACGGTTACTGCATAACGCTGGCAACTTACATAAAAGACTTCAGCCGGTAATGATTTCAGTTTGGAAATTTTTACCAACCAATGGAAATGAAATGTAAACCTGACCCCTTAGACCTGATCTTAAACACGTCGCATTTCTTTTCTCGCTTTCGTTCTGGCAACCTGCTAGCTCGGAGATCCTGCCTTGTTTTTATTACATGGAAGTTAATTGTTACGAAGCTCTATGAAAGATACAAATGTGATAAAGAACGGGCGCACAGCCTGCTCCCAATACGCTGTTACGTGCGTACGGGTTCGTTATGGATTGAATGCACAAGTCGTTAAAAAGTTAACAGAATTTATTCTTTTCACAAGAAATAAAACAAAATGCTGAAATATTTCCTCAGAGATAATCCTACAATATCACACTACCTCAAACATTAAAAAAATTCAATTCAAAAACAGAGAAACTACTTCTATCTCACAGCGAAATTCGCTACAATCAATCACAGCATTAAGTAAACAAACAGCAGTTCGCTTTAAACAGCTACAACTCAGATGAAGTGTTTTAATTCGGCTTTTATAAACTTTTTAATTATTTACTAAAATATTCTGGTAAAACCTCGATTTTTCTCAATATTTGTGGATAGCGACAGTAATTACGAGATATATATTTATTAATTATTAAATGCACGCGCTCTTTTATTTTTACTTTTCCGACGTTTCTTTCTCTTTAAAAATCGTCTGCGTTGCACGGAAAAATAAAGCAATTTTAATTACAATTCTAAATAAATACGAAATTCGTAACACTGCCCCCTTCCCAAGGACTGCGCATCCCAGGCAGTACAATTCCTGGACAAAAAGCCAAACTTAAATTAAGGCATCAATGCAAAAATAAACATTATATTACAACAACAAAATAAACAATAATTGCAATAAGTAACCTTCAGCAGACCATATATTATCAATGACCAAATAAAAATCAAGTACAATCAAATATTAAATACAATCAAATACCATCAGATACTAAATACAAATCGAATACTATCAAATGCTAAATACAAATCAAATACTATCAAATGCTAAATACAAATCAAATACTAAATAAAAATCAAATACTATCAAATACTAAATACAAAAAGGACCATGGTCTTATACTATTTACAACTATATACATTACGCACTATGGCCACAGTAAGGAGCTAACCCGTCGTAATGGACGACTTTAGGCTTACAGTTCGATGACTTACGGATCCGAATCAAGAGGTTGTTCAGCCTGTTTAGGACTGTGTACGGACCATGCCAAGGTGATTGCAGTTTCGGAGAAAGTCCTTTTCGACGAGTCGGATTCCACAACCACACCTTCTCTCCTTCGTTGAAACGATGCTCTTTAGCTCTGGTGTCGTAGCGGGACTTCGTCTTCTCCGTCGCCAAGTTGACTCGCTCTCGTGTAAAGTTGTACATCACTTCAAACCGGGGATGTAGATCTTGAATGTATTCTTCAGGCGATGAAAGCGCATCCGGAGGTCGACCAAACAAAAGATCACATGACAGACGAAGGTCACGACCGAAGAGCATCTGAGATGGGGAATAGCCGGTAATCTCGTAGACAGCACTGCGATAAGCCAGTAGAAACAGCTGTAACTCCTTGTCCCAGTCCTGCTGGCAGTTGGAAACCACTAATGAGAGGTTATTGAGAATGGTTCGATAAAACTTCTCTACTATGCCGTCCGACTGGAGATGTAAAGGCGTCGTTTGAGTTTTGTCAATGCCGAGTAGCTTGCAGGATTCTTTGATTACTGCTGAGGTAAATTTCCGTCCCTGATCGGAATGTAACTGAAGAGGCACTCCGAACCTGGAAATCCAATGCTTTATCATCATCTCTGCTTTTGTGACAGTCTCTTGATCAGGAAAAGGATACGCTTCGGGACACTTGGTGAAGTAATCAATGACAACGAGGATGTATTTGTTGCCATCAGCAGTTCGTGGCAGAGGTCCTAAGATGTCAAAGGCCATACGTTCAAAAGGTGCTCCTACATTGTAACGTTGCAGCTTGCCTCGGCTGCGTTTCTTCGGTCCTTTCTGACTTGCACAGGCAACGCAAGATCGGCACTACTTTTGCACGTCATCCTTTGCATGATTTCAGTAGAAGAGCTCACGAACTCTCTGCAAGGTCTTCATTATTCCAAAATGACCTCCTGTAGGGCTGCTATGTAGTTCTTTGAGAACGTCCGGGATCCGGTATCTTAGGAGTAACAGTTGCCATCGGAATGCCTTTCCATCATCCGATTCGAATTTCCGATACAAGACGGCGTTTCGAATCTGGAGTGAGTCTCAGAGAGTCCAATATTGTTTTGTCGTGGGACTATAGCTCGAAATGTCCTGCCAGGTAGGTTTTCTGTTTGAGATCTCCATTAAATCAATTATCGGTTTAATGTCACGGTCTTCCAGCTGGTGTTTCCTGACTTATTTGTCACTTCATGGGTCTGAATCAGCCGATGTTGATATTGTAATTTGTCGTGCGATCGGATTCAGCAGCTGGTATTTAGATTCGACTCTGGAACAATATCGGCAGTTTTCTGGGTAAGGTCTTCCAGACTGGGCGTCTGCGTTTCCATGTGATTATCCGTTTCGATGACGGATAGGGATGTCATATTCCTAGAGTTTCTGTATCCACCTGGCAATTTGACCTTCAGTATTCTTGAAATTAAAAAAACAGGCCAATGATGCATGATCCGTGCGAAGCAGGAATTTTCTGCCATATAGATAATGATGGAAATATTCTACAGCTTTGACTATGGCGAGCAACTGTTTCCTGGTGACACAATAATTCATCTTCGGTTTAGACATGCACTTGCTCCAGTAAGCCACTACACGTTCTTGCTCCTATATTTCTTGGCCAAAAACAGCTGCGACACTCTCATTACTCGCGACCGTGTAAAGAATAAATGGTCTGTCGAGCAGAGGATACGTCAGGACTGGAGAAGATGTTAAAGATTCCTTCAAGGTTCTGAAATGCGTCCTCCTATTCTTTTCTCCACACGAACTTTTGCTTGCTCTCTGTCAGCTTGTGAAGGAGTCTTGCGATGGAAGAAAATTCCTTCACGAATCTACTATAGTAGGTGCAAAGTCTTAGAAAGCTTCTCAGCTGGTGGACATTTTCGGGACGTCTCCAGTCTTTAACTGCTGGCACTTTTCCAGGATCCTTGCGCGCACCTTCAGCAGAGATGATATATCCGAGGTAAGTCACTTCCTGTCTGAATAATTTGCATTCAGCGAGATTCAACTTCAGTTTGGCTTCTTTCAGTTTCTGAAGCACCTTTCTAAGATTTTCTAGATGTTTTTCGAAACTTTTCCCGACGATGATGATCTCATCCAGGTACATCAGATAGGCTTCGTAGGAACCAGCTTTCAAAACAGTCTCCATTAGGCGTTCGAATGTAGCCGGCACAGTACATAGTCCAAACGGCATCACCTTGAACTGTCAAAGTCCTTGTCCAGTCTGTTCTCGCTGTCTGTTCTCGGTCATCAGGATGTATTTCTACCTGCCAATACCCACTCTTTAAACCAAGTGTCGAGAACCACTTGCTTCCAGAAAGAGAGTCCAGGATGTCGTCAATTCTAGGAAGAGGGTAACTGTCTTCGTTACCTCGTCCAACCGGCGCTAGTGAAAGCAAAATCTGGTTGAACCGTCTTTCTTCTTCACCAGGACGATGGGAGATGCCCAGAGACTTGCTGAAGGCTCGATGACATTGCTTTCTTGCATGTCCTTTAAAATTGTTCGTACTTCTTCCTGTTAAGCAATCGGCAGACGTCTTGGATGTTGCTTGATTGGAGGATTATCACCAGTATCGATTCTACGTTGAGTCAAACGGGTTCGACCCACGTTGAAGACAAGCGGGAGGAAACGCCTTGAAGATCTTTAATGACACACTCGGCAGCATTCCTTTCTTCATCGTCTAATTGCGCATTCTGCAACAACGCCGATGTAATGCTCTCTGAAGACACGGTTTCTGATATGTTACTTTTTCTTTCAACGCTAGTTACTGGAGTCATTCTGCAACCACTTCACCTTTCTTAACAACTCTAGCCTTGTCAGTTACATTGGCAACTCTCACCAGGATAGCGGTCCTCGACAGGTCGACGAGTGCTGAGGGTACGAGTACTCCTTTCGGGCTGTTACATTTATTGGGATATTCTATGATCCCGTAGCGGAAATTTCTATTTTCAGCTATGGATTCAGGAAGTAAAACTTCTGTTCTTGCTAGTATTATGATATTGACTTGTGCAATGATTTTGTGGACTGATTTAACTCCTTCATTATTAATTCCGAATAAGGCTACGTCCTCAAAGGCAGAATGCAGTTCGTTAAAGTCTATGGAAAAATTGTATTTCTTAAGAAAGTCCAGTCCGAGTATGCAAGGATATGTAATGTCTGCTACATATGCCATGTGACAGTAAGCGGCACTTCCAAACGTGATGTTAACGTTTAATTTTCCTTCGATACCGATCTTCTCGTCGGACACAGTCTGGAGGGTAACACAGGGAGGCGTCCAGATGAGTTTGTCTTTCAGTTGTTGAGCCATATCTTTTCGAATGATGGTAACATTGGCACCTGTATCGATGGTTATATTGCAAGGAATTTCGCCGCCACTCATTGCAGAAATCTGAAGGGCTTTAAACTGGGGCTTTTCCTTATCTGGCAGCCTCCGCCCCGCAAGATGGTCACTAATTAGTTTCCCTCCTTCTTGATCAGCACTTGCCCTGGGGTGTTCTGCAGTTTCTTCGTATGTGCCCTTCAGCACCGCATTTCCAGCGCTACGGTCGGTTTCTTGTCACCAATATTCTGTGTTAAGGCATTCACTTTTCTGGTTAAATCGTGTAGGCGAGCAGTCATTTGATCCATTTGTTTTTGTATGTGAGCAGCTCTTATTGGGTGGCGGTCTCTACGAGTGGCTTGCTGTGCTGCCTCGAATTTCATTGCGTACACTAGAGCAATTTTTAAGACCTTCACATCAGTCATTCGCAGTGCTTTCTGTTCTGCAGGATCCCGGATGCCGTCGATGAAGTATTGCAGAGACAGGATTTTCCTTGTTTCTATCAGGCATTCCGAAAAGGTGAGGTGAGATAGCCTTTCAACCTGAAATCTTTTAAACACTTCTCTCCAAAACGCGGCCCACCAGCGGCCGAGCGGTAAAGACGCTGAACACTGGTAGTTTGGTCCGAGGTTCGAATCCCGCGAACGGGCTGGCTGCATGGGCGTTTTCGTGGTTTTCCCCATGTGTAACGTGTATACGAGCCAGTTTCCCTTAGAAAGTCCTCCACGAAGGCATCCCTCCCTTTAGGCAGATAGCCCTCGTGTGCTTTGCCATAATTGAATAACCTAACCTAACCTCTCCAAAACGCAGATCCAATGCGCCGGACAGAGCTTCGAAATCTACCCTTTTTTTTCGGGACGAGTCTGAAGGATATCCGCTGCGTCTGCTCTCAAAGAAACGGCAAGATGACAGGCCTTAGCTTGGGAATCCCATCCATTCGCATTCGCAACTATAGTCTTGTGTCTTATGCACTTGCCAGGATGTCTTCCCACCATATGTCGATAGCTTCGGAGAGGGACGAGTAGACATGGGTAGGAATATATAGCTATCCGAATTGCTTCCTGCCATTGCTACGAATTTCCTTAAAGTACCAACTTCTTTCAGAACTGTGGAAACCTTATCATTAATTCACTGTTCGATTTGGTGTTGGCCGGCAAAAACTCTTCCTTCGATTCGTTGTTCCACAACAGAAACTCTATCTTCTATTTGTTCTTTGACAGAAGAAACTTTGTAATCGATTTGTTGTTCCACAGCCGAAATTCTTTCTTCTATTTGTTCTTTCACAGAAGAAATCTTTTCTTCAATTTTTCCAACTTTATTTTGAACCGCGTCTATTCTTTCTTCCACAGCCGCAAATTTATTTTCTATTATGCAAGAAATTTCCCTTTTCATCACTTCTTGTCCTGCTTCAATCTTTTCTTGCCCAGCTTTCGTCTCCTCTTTAACGGATTCCTGTCCCGCTTTAATCTCTTCTTTAAAGGATGCTTGGCCAGCTTCCATCTTTTCTTGAAATGCAGAAAAAGCAATGACAAGCTGTCTCAAATGTTCTTCCATTGTTCTAGTGAATGGCATTCAAAATCCCAATTCCTGACGCCAAAAATTGTTACGTGCGTACGGGTTCGTTATGGATTGAATGCACGAGTTGTTAAAAGTTAACAAAATTTATTCTTTTCACAAGAAATAAAACAAAATGTCGAAATATTTCCTCAGAGATATTCCTACAATATCACAATATCTCAAACATTAAACAAAATTCCATTCAAAAACAGAGAAACTATTTCTATCTTACAGCGAAATTCGCTACAATCAGTCACAGCATTAAATAACACAAACAGATGTTCGCTTTAAACAGCTACAACTACAACTGAGATGAGGTGTTTTAATTCGGGTTTTATAAGCCTTTAAATTATTTACTAGAATATTGTGGTAAAATCTTGATTTTTCTCAATATTTGTGGATTGCAACAGTAATTACGAGATAGTTATTTATTAATTATTAAATGCACGCACTCTTTTATTTTTACTTTTCCAACGTAGCTTTCGCTTCAAACATCGTCTGCGTTGCACGGGAAAATAAAGCAATTTTAATTACAATTCTAAATAAATACGAAATTCGTAACAATACGATACGTAGTTCATGTTAAAAACATATTTCTTGAGAAAAAAGAAGTACTTAAATGAACCACTACGCCTGCTAGGATCTTTAATGCAACTACTTTATACATCTTCATGTCAGCAACTTCTAAATCATTATATATCAAGATACAATAAGTAAATCTCAAATTAAGTGAAGAAAGTGGTCAACCAACCAACCA
Organism: Stegodyphus mimosarum; assembly: GCA_000611955.2. Classification (NCBI taxonomy): domain Eukaryota; kingdom Metazoa; phylum Arthropoda; class Arachnida; order Araneae; family Eresidae; genus Stegodyphus; species Stegodyphus mimosarum. Next base: position 106,966 of record KK112016.1, on the reverse strand, counting down.
TAAATACACACATGAAAACTGAAATAACAGTTCAATAAAACTGAAACAAAAGCAGTTGAATAAAACAAAAACTAATATGACATAAAATCTATTAAATATGTTGTTGAAAATTCCTTGATCTTTTTCAAGGTGCAGCCAAAGAATTTTCAACAAAATCACATTTCTCAATTACATCTGGATGATTCTGAATTCTTGAAATAAAAAAAGTTCTTATCAAGCCGTTATTTTCGCAACCGCCGTAAACATATACTTCCAATTATAAAAATATTTAAAATGACTCAAATTTTCATGTTGTGGCATTTTTAAATTAAAACAAAAACTGTAAAAATTTCGAAATCTAACATTTTATACGATCTCCCTGCTTCTATACTTATATTTAAGGAAATGTTATACTCATTATAAAAAGCAAAACACAACCAGTTTGGCTGCCGTTCTACAAAAATTAAACAATATTTTATTTCAAATATGCGATTTTTTATGTCATTTTCAATTTGGAACTTTATAACTGAACTTTAGAGGTAATGGACGTTTGAGTTAAAAATGTAAATAGTAACTTCTCTGTGTCGTGTATGTAAATTAAACGTATCTTATTATCTTACAAGCCTCTATTTTTTGAGATGAGTAGTGCCTTTGATGTGTGCAATTAATAAAAATATTCCTGGACATACCTTTGGAGAAGAACGACTGAAAAGATAAGCCTTTTTTACCTTTATTCTAAGAATGATTATCTTGTTAATCATAAGAATGTTTTTTGGCATCCCGTGCCGCGAATAAAGCGAATTAATTGAAAATTGATTGATATTGTTGATTTTATGTGTTTTGAATTTGAAAGGCAATTATTAAATTCTTAAGATTTTATACGCCATATATTCGATTCAGTAAACATATCGCTGAGAGGTGGTTTGAGAACGTCCATTACCAGAATTCTTAAAAAAATAGAATTAGAACTAGATAAGTCTTCTGTTGATATAAATTTGCTAGAAGAGGACGTAGAACTGTTGAATGATAAGTTTGAATCTTTTAAGATAGCTGATTCTGAAATAAAAAATGTTTAAAATCAGAAGAATTAGATGAAGAGATTCAAACTACAGAAGATTATCGCGAAAGAATTCTGTTGTGGAAATTTAGAGCGAAAAAACGGATTCAGTTGTCAAACCAAAACTCTACTGTTAATGATAAAATCTATCTAATTCTCAATTATCTTCTCAAACACCAGAAAGTAACAGACGAGAACGTATTAAATTGCCGAAAATATCTATTCCAAAATTTTATGGTGATGTCAGCCAATGGCTTTCATTTTGGAACTGTTTTGAACTTGCTATTTACGAAAACGAATCCTTAGAAAAAGTAGACAAGTTTATTTATTTGCGTGCACATTTAGGAGGAACTGCATTAAGTAAAATAGAAGGATTTTCATTTTCTTCGAAAATTATGATTCAGCTATTAATTTACTACAAGCTAGATTCGGAAGTAAAGATGTGTTAATGAATACCCACTTGGGGTTAATTTACTGAAAATCAACCCATTGAGAAATTCTAACAATATTAAAGTGTTTAGAAAATTATTCGATCACTCTCAGACTCACATACGCAGTTTAGAAGCATTAAATGTTGCATCTGACACTTGTGGAAGTATTCTATGTCCAATCCTTCTCAAGTCTCTTCTGATTTAATTCTTGAATATAATAAACAAGAAAGGGAAAGTTTAAAATATGATTTACGTAATCTAATGGGGTTTATTTCTCAGCAATTAATTGCACGGGAAAAAACAGCTTTGCAATCGAAACAACTAGTGTCATTATTTTCTTCCTCCCGATAATCAAAACATGAAAGCAAGCTGTCAACTTGTCATCATAAAGGTACATCGGATGTAGCACCTGCCTCGCAGTTACTGTCTACGAATGAGAATCGAAATTATAAACATTCGAAATGCATATTTTTGTGGTTCAGATCATCAAAGTTCCGAATGTCCGAATACATTTCGTTTAAACTTAGAGGATAGAAAGCAAAAATTAATAAAGAACGGAAGTTGTTTTAAATGCTTGAAACCGAAACATATTTCTCGTTTATGCAAAGCCAAAGTTAAATGTTCCATATGCTGTAAAGGTCGTTTTTCAATAATGTGTTATACTATTAAGGGTGATTCTCACTGAAATAAATCTCAGACGTTAATGGGGATGAAAATGATAAAAACGACTGTGTTCTAACGAATAAATCTTGCATGCAGTTAGTTAATTTGCAAACTTTAGTAGTAAAACTTCGTGGGGATAGGATCGGAAAATATGTGAGAATTTTAATAGATAGTGGTTCCCAGCGATCCTACATTTCGAAGTATGCAGTTAGTGTAATGAATTATAAAACAAGTAGTAAAGAAGAATTAATCCATGGTTTGTTCGGAGGAATTGAAAAGAAAGACTCATAGTAAATATTTAATTCGATTGAGTAGTCTTAAAAGTATTATCACTGTAATTTTCAAGCTTTGGCTCAGGATAAAATATGTACTGAAATTCCTCAAATTGGTAGAGATACATATCTTACGGAACTGCGAAAACATGGAATTTATTTAACTGACATGCAAAATAAATCTGTGGATTTGATATATGAAAAATCGCCTTTAGAAGTTCATGTTCTTATAGGTGCAGATGTAGCGGGAAAACTTCTAACAGGGAAGGTTAGACAACTAACATGTGGGTTATCATGTGTACACACCAGATTAGGCTGGACAATGATGGGGAAAACTGAAAAGCGGGAATGCTCTAGCAGTAGGAAAACTGTATTGTTACTTCCAGTTAATGACGCTAAAATTTCGGATTTATGATGTCTTGACTCGTTAGGAATAACGGATCCTGCCAAAACCCAAACAAGAAAGGAATTGGATGAAATCACTAGAGATTATTTTCGTCAGTCATTAAAGAGAGATAGTGAAGGTAGATATCAGGCGTCTCTTCCTTTGTTAGAAGGGCATGTGGTTTTATCTGATAACAGAAGCAGAGAAAAGGCAACAGCAGAGACTCTTCAGTCAAAAAACTGTCTGAAGGAATATGAAAATATTTTTAACGAATGGGCTGAAAAAGGTATTATAGAATCTGTTGAAGATGAGAAAACCGAAAATTGTGATTACCTACCATATAGGGCTGTAATTAAAGAAAAATCAACCACAAAGATACTACCCGTATTCCATACCTTAGCGAAGGAAAGGAATAGTGTGTCCTTAAATGACTGTTTAGAAAAGGGCTCAAATTATCTGGAACTAATACCGAGTATTATAAACAGATTTCGCCTAGGTAAGTATAGGGTTATCTCAGATATACGTAAGGCCTTTTTGCAAATAGGTGTCTGTCCTCGAGATAGAGACTTTCTTAGATTTCTGTGGTGGGAAGAAGGAGATTCTGAAAAATTGAAAATGTATCGACATAAGAGCGTTGTGTTTGGCGTTAATGCTAGTCCTTAATGCCAGTCCTTTTTTTCTAGCAGCAACACTGAATTATTATCTCGAAAATGTTCCGGAACACCAACAAGAGGTAGCTAAGAAATTAAGTGAATCAATGTATGTTGACAACTGTGTGACCAGCTTTGACACTATTGAAGAACTAAACACTTTCATTGACGTATCAAAGGAGATTTCTGACCAGCTTTGACACTATTGAAGAACTAAACACTTTCATTGACGTATCGAAAGAGATTATGTCGACTGCTAAAGTTAATTTAAGGTGATTCTGTTACAATGAACCTAGCGGTAAAACTCTGAAAGGAAATCCTTACAGTGAAGACTCCGATAAAACAGTATCAGTTCTGATGTTGAAATGGAATTTATCAGATGACACGTTGTCCTGTGACTCAATACAGTTCTGTGAAACAGCTTGTCAACAAAAGGAATATACTGTCAATAGTACACAAGATTTTTGACTCGATTGGGTTTCCAGCTCCTGTTACTCAGATTCCAAAGCTAATGCGTCAAGAATGCTGGAAACAAAAGATTTCATGGAATAACAATTTACCTAAAAGCATTTCAGACAAATTCGAAAATTGGAAAAATAAATTACATAATTTGGAAAAAGTAGCTATACCCAGAAGAGTTTTTGCTGATTTCGAAAGAATCTGCGATTTATATGTGTTTACACGTGTTTTGTGACGCAAGTAAATCTGTTTATGCCACATGCATATTTATGCGAAGCTGTAACGAAAATTCCGTTACATGTCAGCTCATCTCAGCTCGATACAGAGTGACACCTTAGCCTGTACGATTGGCGCTAGACTGGCACATCGTGTTAAGGAAGATTTGAGACTGGAGACCGTGCCTATTTATTATTGGAGCGATTTCATGGACGCATTATTTTGGATAAAAAAGAACGAAAACTGGGCCATTTTCGTCTACAACAGAGTAAAAGAAATCCGTACTCCAACTACTGATCCAAACTACTGGAATTATGTTCCTGGAACGCAAAATCCAGCGGACCTCCCTTCCTGAGAATGCAATCCTGAAACCTTGGTCAAATCGAAATGGTGGGAAGGTCTCCACTGGTTGAGAAATGATCCAGAAAAATGACCTACCTCTGTACCGAACTTTGACATCATAAATGCTGAAAGAAAGAAGCCAATATTTTCTACAGTTAATTCGGAAGTTATGACGAAAGTTAATTTTGATAAGATTTCTTCGTACAATACCATTTTAAAGGTGATATCTTGAATTTTCCGTTTTGTTAAAAATGTCAGACTAAGTCCTAATGAAAGAAAATTTGAAAAAATTACAGAAGATGAAATTAAAGGAGCCGAATTAATTCTTCTGAGATTAGTGTAGAGTGAATCATTTTCTGGATTAGATGATAGAAGATTATGTGTACTTCAACCAATGATTGATTCTAACGGAATCCTTCGGATTAAAACCAGAATTCTGAGAAGAGATGATACAGAAAATTTTCGATTTCTTATTATTCTTCCATCTGATTATCCTATTGTAGTAAAATTAATCAAAGCTAAACATGAAATGACCAATCATGCAGGAGTACAATTTTTTATATCCGCTTTACGAGAAGAATATTGGATTTTGAAAACACGAAAGACTGTCAAGAAAGTCATAAGAAGCTGTGTTGTATGCCAAAGGTTCGATGATACTTCTTCGAAAACACCTATTGCTCCTCTCCCAGAAGACCGCGTAAGAGAAGCAGCAGTGTTTGAGATTGTAGGCGTTGACTTGACTGGACCATTGTTACTGATGGGATATCAAAATTCGAGGATAGTAATTTTTACCTGTGCTGTTTTTCACGCAGTACATTTGAAATTGATTTTCTCCCTACCGACTAAAAGTTTTCTTCAAACGCTGAGACGTTTCATAGGTAGACGTGGAAGACCTCACACCATCTATTCCGACAATGGAACGAATTTCAAAGGAAGTGACAGATTATTCAAAAGCTTAAATTGGGATAAAATCTTAGAACATGCTAGTATCCAAAGGATCACATGGAAATTTCTTCCACCATTAGCTCCGTGGTGGGAGCGTTTAATAGAATTCTTCGTAAAGTGTTAGGACGCTCATTTCTCGATCATGAAGAAATGATAACAATTTTGTGCGACTGTGAAGCAATAATGAATAGTCGTCCATTGACGTATGTCTCGGAAGATGTCGAAGATTTATCTCCGACCACACCTCCAATGGTTCTTCATGAAATTTGACAAATTGGAGTTCCTGATTTGGAAAATACAGATGCAAAATCTTTGAACAAAAGGCTTATTTAACGACAAAAACTTTTACAAGATCTACGTAAAAGATTTCGAATCGAATATCTCCGACAGTTATGGCAAAATTATGCTAAAAACTATTTATATATATATGTAAAAAACTCACAACCTTTGAAAATAGGAGATACAGTTTTAGTGCCCGATGATAATAAGAAACGAACAGATTGGTTATTTGCGAAAGTAACCGAGATTTTCAAGTCTCAGGATAGACATGTGCGTTTAGTTAAGGTCAAGACTAAGCTTGGAGAAGTTTTGCGACCAACCAAGCGTTTGTATCCTTTGGAGATAATAACTTCAGATGAGCAGTCTAAGTTTAGAAATATGGTAAGCAGCTCTTCTGATAAGACGGAGACTTACTCCAATCCTGATATTCGAAATGATTCGCCCTTAAGAGACCATAAGAGCGAAAAGATTCATCGATAATTACCAGAAGTGGTCGAAAGGTAAGCCTGTCCAAAGGTTTTAGTTTTAAATTTGACTTGTCAGCAAATTTGAAGGTGGAGTGTGTTGAAACTCTCGCCGTTAAAACTGTTACCAAGCACCTCGTGATTTGCACATGCGCGCAGCAAAAATGAAACAGAACTATAACTGAACTTTAGAACTGATAATGGACGTTTGAGTTAAAGATGTAAATAGTAACTTCTCTGTGTTGTGTATGTAATTAGTTAGTAATGTAAATTAAACGTATCTTGTTATCTTAGAAGCCTCCATTTTTTTAGATGAGTAGTGCCTTTGATGTGTGCAATTAATAAAAATATTCCTGGATATACCTTTGGAGAAGAACGAGAAAGAAGAACGACTGAAAAGGTAAGCCTTTTTTACCTTTATTCTAAGAATGATTATCTTGTTAATCATAACCTTTATAAATTTGAGGCCTAAAAACACGCTGTTAATATTTGCGTGAAGTTTTAGTATTTTATTATTATAAAATTATCACTACAAAATTTTTCTAAGTATAGAAAGCAGAGGAATGTGTAAAAAAATTAGATTGCGAAATTTTTACAAAAATTGATTTCTTTAAATTAGAAGATGCCGAAACATGAATATTTGCCTCATTTGAAACATTTTTATGATTGGAAATATATGTTTACGAACAACGGTTGCGAAAATAAAAGCCAGGTAAGGGCTTTTGTGATAAGGTGTGTATATATATATAGGTGATACGGTGATAGTAGACATCAAAAGGATAAAAATTTATCATGGAACATGGAGTCACAAACCACGTTTAGTCGGTAAAAATCACAATATAGACGTCGAGAGGACAGTGAGCTTGATGAACAGAGTGGCCAAAGAAATGCCAGGATTAGAAGCACTGCGGTCGAGAAGAGTCTTTCTCATATGCAAATTTTCAATGCAGTGAGAAAGTATTCATTAGTCGACATTGCAGAATTTTCGGGCGGGAAACTTAATTCGGAAACAATATGTCAGATTACGTGAACGAGGAATATGTGAACATGCATCTAATTTACGGCCCAGCAGGTGATAATGGACTCAGAGGATGTACTAACAGCAATAGTCGAGCAGACGTTGTCCGCACCATGTCACTTTCAAGAACATCGATCGATGGCTGCGGGAGACATGATCCTTCCAAATAACGAGGCGTGATGCAGAGCAAGATCGCAGTGTGCGCACACCTGAAACAGAAAACCGAGTATGGCAGCGGTTTGCCGTTTCCCTTTGACCAGGACACGGTCGGTTTCAACTGAACTAGACATTAGTCACAGAATGGCTTGAAAGGTTTTGTGGGCAGAAAACACGAACCCTTTTCACGCGCTAAAGGTCCAACTTCCGCAAGTTTGCTATAAAAATCTGGGTAGGGATTCTCGGAGATCATCTGTTGGGGCCGTACCTTCTGACCCAACGTCTTAATGGCGCATATTGCCATGTTTTCCTATAGCATGTTCTCTTGGATTTGATGCAGGGAATACCGACCACTGTGTGCTAGAACATGTGGTTTATCCATGATGGTGCACCAGCATATTTTGTGATTCCGATGCATAAACACCTCGACGTACATATCCTAGCAGGTGGATTGGACACGGTGGATCTGTTGATTACTGTATACTCTCCCCGGAACTCAACCCCTCGGATATTTTCTTTTTTTGCCACATGAAATCGGTTATTAGCAGCTTGTGGATACACTGGAGTATCTGACAGCATAGACCGCTGTCGATTTTGTAGACATCGCCAGCACACCGAGCATGTCTGAACGCGTCCGACAATCCACTGCCCGTCGGCGTCGGCTGTGCAGTGACCTTCGAGGCCACAACTTCGAACAATTCCTATAAAAATCTTCGTACCCTGACGTTGAACTGTGCAAAATGTAATTTTGATTCATGTCAAATAAATATTTTTCTACTTATTGTGGGCTCTTTTTGTTCCGCTCGATGTCATAACTTTCATAACTTTTTTGCGATTTTCTCCCACTAAATATGATTTGCGATCTCATTTCTATGGCAATTTTTTATCTTCTTGATGCCCTCTGAATTTGTCGATTGAATTCGGCAACACCCGGTATATATATATATATGTAAGATACAAAATATGTGAATAAAACTTATAATTTTAACTAGCTCCTAATTCTCTTTAATTCTCCCTCCCTGTTCTAAAAATCGTAATAACTTCTCTGGATTGTGTCATTTCTAGATCATTCCGTTTTAGATGGCCTGCACAGTGCTGATGACATAATAATTGGGAACTGAAACTTATAACTCAAACCAAAACCGTTCTCTTCGTTTGCTTCCATATTCTATAACTACACACTTTTCAGCTTGAAGTTCTGTGCTGCTTGGTCGCTATTTCGTTGCGCTCGCTTGCCATTGCAAAATATCAAAAATGTAAATGTTCTTGAATAGGCCCGAGCAGAGTGCCAAGTGGTTGTGGCCACGAATGTCAATTGGAAAATAAAAATGGAATTAAAACTGCCTCGACTGTCAAGTTTCTTAGGTATTACGAAGTCAACATATTAGCATACTATGCAATCAGAGTTCTTCCTCTTCAATATGGATCCACGATCTATCCTATATTGCTATTACGCATCGACGCTGCTCCGTTTTTTCCTTGCATTTATTATTACATTTATTTTATTATCTGTATGTGTGTATGACGTGTGCTTGTATATATATATGTGATATATATGTGCGTGCGTGTGTGTGTTTTATGTATGTATGTACAGGTATATATATATGTGTGTGTCTGAGTAATAATTAATTATTATGTTAGCAGAAAAGAAATACTGAGATTTCGATAGTAATGAGATGAGGAATGTTGACTTGGATATAAAGAATGCTGCATTTAATAAAAATAATAGTTCCGTTTCCCCTGCTTTATTTACTCGACGATAAGACTCTCTTTTGCTATACTTTTGTGCTAATTTCGGGTATTTTAATAACTGAAATTGCAGATCGAGAGGAAGGGGTTACCATACACCGAATATATAAATATCGCTAATTATTATAGCCACTTCTAACAGCGATTTTTAATCTAGGCTTCCATCCCACTGTATTGATTATTGATATGCCTGAAAACAAATGGATAATAATGCATTATTAATTTTTCCTACTTTTTTCGATACATATTGTATTTAATTAAGTAACTTTCCTTTTACTGTGCTCAAAAGCAAATAAGTTCTAATCAGAACGATGCTCTTATTAAATATTCACCTACATTTTTATTTCTTAAAATTTATCCCAAAATGTAAGGGGGTAGGTTATATCTGAGTTAATCTTAATTTCGAATAAATATGGATTTTCTGCATTTCGATCTTGTTATATAGTGTTTCAATTCACGATTTTGAATTGATCACTTTGTCATAACTAAGTTTTTCGTAATGTTTCTTTAATACCATGATTTTGGCTACGTAAATTAAAAATTTCTTAGCCTGTTTACCAAGTTGCGTTAAAATATGAAATTCTGGAATAAGTTTTCTATTCTAATGATATTTTAGTACTTTCTGAAAGCTTTATGAAACGAAAGGCATCTCTTTTCTTGTTTAGTACAGAGATGAAACTTTGTAGCATCCTGCCTATTTCAGAATTTAAAAGGGTTAAAGCACAAAGTGCTCTGATAATTTAAAATTTGCGGAGGCTGATGTTTCAACTTTTGGATTTCCTCTTTGGATTCTTAAATTATAAATGCTTTACAAACATTTAGAGCTTTTGCTTGCCATACCTGCGATAGAAAGAAGGATGAGCTCATGAATCTATGAGTTCATTTTCTCATCTTTAATTTTAATCCTTATGAGTTCATTTTTTCGTCTGTAATTTAAATCCTTATTTGATTTTTGAAACGCCTATGAGGTTTTATTCTCTCGACAGAAGTATTATAAAAAAAATCTTTTAATTATTATTTTGCTAGCTTAATTTATTTTTGATGCCTAAGTACAGAAAAGTGCAATCTTAGCTTGAAGCCTATTAATCTTTATATATAACATAAAATCTGCCGCCTGCAGAAGAGTGAAGACACTTTAAATTCCCCCTGTTTTGCTTTCCTTCCCATTCTTGAAATACACTGGTGTGCAAAAATTAAGGACGAGATGGTTTTTTCAATATAACTTTGTACAAAAGCTTTCCAAATCAACACATTTAGTACCGTAAGATCCATAATGCGTAAGGACATGAGTAATGTAAGCAACACTTATTAAAAGAGAAATCAGAGGGATAAAAAGAAGCTTTATTGAAAAAGTAGCATGGAGCACAATGCGACTGAAGGCCGAAACATCCCTGTGATGGGTGTCCAGCAAGAAACATCCAGTCTTTAATAGGGGATATGATCTCCCCTGACTGCTAGGCAGATTTCACATCATTTGTGCATGCTGGATATGTGGTTGTTAATGAGCTGTTAAGACACTGCTGCTCGTTCCTCTTGTAGCACCAATCGCAGTTTCGGAATCGTTACTGGCGATAAGTTACGTGCTGCCACGGGTCTCCCTAGTAAGTTCCGTACATGCTTGACGGGATTTAGATCCAGAGACCTTGCCGACCAATCCATGTGTTCAATATCTTCACTCTCCAACAGCTCTTCGACAGTAACTGTGCGATGAGGTGGAGCGGTGTCGTCCATGAAGAGGAACTGAGGACCCATAGCCCTTGTGAAAAGACGCATGTAAGGAAGAAGAACCTCGTTACAATAGCAGTCCCAGGTGACGAACCTCCTTGGGAGATATGAAGGTCGGTCCGGCTACCAAGCATTATGTCTGCTCGAACGAGAACTCCGCGACCTCCAAAAACAGTCCCGTTTGATGATGATGAAGGGGTTATTGCGTGTTCCTCGCTCTGTCCAGATGTGTATGTGTCTAGAATCGCAACTGAGACTAAATCTGTTCTCATCTGTAAAGAGTACTCGTCCTCATTCATTGTCTCTACAATTCGGGTGTTCCCGGCACCACAGAGAACGCCTTCTCCGATGGGCAGGCGTTAGAGGTACACACCGTTCAGGGCGTCGTGCAAACAGACCACCACCGTGCAGTCTTCTGGCCACGGTAAAACGCGATATCGGTCGTCCAGTCGCCTGTGTCGTGTGTCTAGCGATTTCTCCCGCTGTCTGCCGCCTGTTTCTTCTGGCCTGTAAGGCAATATACCGGTCATCTGCGGGTGTGGTTCCTCGTGGACGACCACTACTAAACCCCCGGATAGCTGTTTCTGTAGTTTAAAATTGTCTCCAAAGTCGTGAAACGATGCTGTGAGCAATTCCGAACTCTGCAGCCACACTTGTCACACTGCGGCCTTCCTCCAACTTCCCAATGATTCGACCTCGGATAAAAGCATGCAGATTTCGTGTAACAGATTGATTATTCGCCATTTCTCGCTGAGGCAGCAACTCGGTGTGATTTTAACTGCTATACGGCGTGCAATCTCTTTGCCAGAAATACTGATCTTACACCGACAACATGCTTTATACTACTCAGACACTCCCCCATTACGTCTACCTGCATATCTGCGCATGTACTACCGTACATCACCTTACTTAATCTCCTGATTGGTCTTTCTGTGCGCTCTGCCTCTTCGTTCAGCTGATATGCTAATTTTTCGACTTCGTCCTTAATTTTTGCACACCAGTGTATACCACTTATTTCTTAAGAACAAAATAATTTACATTTGAATTCAAGATTATTATACAGGTATTTCCACCATACCTTTTTTTTTTTTTTTAAAGAAGCGAATTTCTAGCGTTAAGGGATTTTTCTCTGTCTCACAGGAGCTTAATAATCTTTCCCCCACACATTTGTTTCTGTATAAATATCACTGAAATTGAGATGTTATATGAGTCTTCTTTTCATCATCGTTATTTTCGATGCTCATTTTAACTGCATAGCCAGTTTTCGTAGACTTTATAATATTTCATTTATTTTTAAACCATTTGCACTACGCCTTGCTCTAAAGGTCTAGATATTTTAAGAAACTCAATGTATTGCACTGCAAATGGTGTTAAAATTATTTTATTTGAAAAGATAATGGAAGCCAATGCACTTTTGGAAAGAAGTGGAAGTGAGGACCTAACAAAGCTTTACTAATTAACTATCAGTTTCCTTCTTTGCTATTAATTTATTAGACATAAATACATAGGATGATTTTAATCTTAAAAAGAGATAACAAATGCTAAGATTTCAACGGATTGTCATAGAGTCATTATTCGGATATAGAGTTTTTATCGGAACAGGAAATATGAAAAATGTGCTATGCCCTCGTCGAGACTCAAACACTGGATCTTTCAATTATTGCTGGATGTGCTTCCAATTATACAACGAATGGACGCGGCAAGGAAGAAGAAAAATTCGTTATGAAGTTGTTATAATGAACTGTAAATATAATTATGTTTCTATTATTTGATATTTAGGTCTTGTCATATGATATTATAATTACGTAGCTAAACGTAACAAGAAAACTTCAGTATATTTCCTTTGCCAATTTAATTTCTTGAAAAAATGGAGACAGAGGCATACATTTCGACAGACACATAAGATTTGCTTAGTGATTGGCAACATAGGTTTACCTGTAAAGCGTCGTTTTTGTCTGACACTGGATCTCAGCATCTCCTTTCCGCGCCAATGCGTAGTTTTTTCGCAGTGGTTCTCAACCTTTTTTTTTTGCTCTATGCAGCCCTTTCGCCATTGTTAGATGACCATTCTCCCATCTTTCTTTCCCAAACTCGAAAAATACGTACATATTTATTTAAATTTAGATTATATTTTAATGTGTTTAAAAAACTAAATAAGTATAGCAAATGTTAATAAATACCAATGACTTGAATAAAAGTTGTTTTCAATATTCATAAAATAAGTGCTAAATAGGTAAGTAAAGCAGCTGAAATTCCCTCTGGGAGAATTTAGTAAATCTGGGGCTCTCATTATCGAAACTGACGACTATCTTTAGATAATTTCTGTTTGAAATAATGATTATATCCGAGGGTTTTTTTTCCTTTGAACTTTATCGGGGATCGAATATGATATGATCGGATGCACCCCTCACACACGAAGCCTTGGTCTGAAGATTAATTTTTGCCTGATAAGTTATTAAACAATTAAGTGATTAATTAACTGAGAATGCTTGACCCTAGATTATATCGCTATCTAAAAAATGAAAAAGCACAAAAACTCCCAGTGAGAAAGATGTATTTTATACACAGTTGCATTCCATTCGATTTTAATCCAGGGCTAGTAGATTTAATACATTTATTCTATCGATTTCAACTAATCGTTATATATAATTAAATTCACAAACAAATAAAGTTCAATGAAAAAGAGAAATGATTTACAAATAATATGGGAAACTTACTTCTCCATGATGTTCCAGCATCTGTTGATGAATAACAAACCAAGTTTCTGTATAAAAAATTAAAAAATTTTAAAACATAAATTCTAATTATTTATAAACGAGCTCTACATATCAGTAAGTATTTCATACAATACTTAATTAACACTAACAGGTTAATGATTCGAAGCATTTAACAAATGCCTCCAATTCTGAATGCTTTTCGGAGTTCTGAATAGTAATAATTTAAAGATAGAAACAAAATTTAAAACGTCGGAAGAAGTGTAACAAATGTATACGCATTTTTTTGTTCTGGCATTTACTTTTTTACTTACCTGGGCTATGCTATTTTTGTAGCCCAGATGTCACATAAACCGAAGAATGTTCCTCTTGGGGGTATATTTCGTAAGTGAGGATTTGAAATGATACAGAAATTATGATTTGTTGTTTTATGAATATTATGATAATTTTTATAATGTATTTTTTTATAAAATATTATGTGGTTATATGAATGTGTGATATACATGACTTCAAAACATAATGGGCTGTTCGTGTTAAGTATCATAATTTGATTAATTCTGCTATTGCATTTTATTATCTTGCTTAATATTCTGGATGATACAATGAAAATTAGCATAATTTATCAGGATAATTCAAGCAAACAAATATGATTGGTTAACGAGGCACGTTAGTGTAAAAAACTCAGGAGTGTGAATTAAAATGTGCCGGAAAGCTTGAGAAACTTGCACGAATAACAGTAAAAAATGAACTTCTCAAAATGTGAATGAACTGTAAAACGAACCTCTCAAATTTTGCAATAGAATCAAGCTATTTGCTATTTAAATAGTGTATTGTAGTTAAAAATTCGAAGTTAAAAAATTATTTTTATTGTTAATTATTTAATGTTAAAGTAAGGTTAGTGTTAAGTTTATTTTAAGTTTTACATAAAAACAAGAAAATAATACTTACTGCATGTCATATTCTAGATCACAGAAATAAATGATGTCTTTATTCAAGTCAACTGAAAAGTGCCGTCCATATTTATCTAGAAGGGGGGGGGAGAATAATTCTTAGAAGCAATTTCTACACTTACTTATCATTCGCATTATTATACCAACATATGCATATTATTACGACTTTATGTACTAACAGAAAAAAATAGCATAAAAATAGCATGAGGGATTTTGCGTTAAGTAATGAAAACATTCCTTAGGTAAATTCGTTTTTAGAAATCTATCACATTGGGTATTAAATTCGCAATTTATTTTTACATCTATAATTATTTTATTTGAATAACATTTTTGAAACCATATAAGAAATGAATAGCTTAATGAAGTCCATTTGGCTGTTTGAGCGTTACCTTACAGATATGTATTGTTTAATCATATTATTTCTAATTAAAATTTACGTCTCTTCATTGAAAATGTGATATGTTTCTAATGTAATTTCCATTACAAGAACAATATGTTGCATTTTCGAAGATCTACGATTATATGCAGTTCGATAGGACTTCTGATTTAAATGTCGATAGGACTTAAATGCTGCGATTTAAAGGTTGAAGACTAAAATTTAGGCTCTCTTTTAGAATTCACTTTTATGATTTTCGAAAAATTTACAAAATTTTCAAAGTTTTTGTATTCTGCTTCAGTGTAGACACTCAATAATACTTAATTAAAATGTTAAATGCTAGTTATTTTTAGAAATTCTAAATGCTAGTTATTTCTTAATTTGAAAAAAGATCTTAGTACTAGTTAAAATACGCATTAGAAAGATCTGAGTTAAAAAAAAGTAGAAGCATTCTGGTAAAGGAAAAGAAATGAACGCGATAAAGCATTCAATAAGAAAAAGAACACTAAATTTTTACTAAAAGAGCTGGAAACCGTGAAATGTCATCTTTTAAATATATTATCTTAGATTTATTTAAGTCTAATACGAATGAAAAATAAAGGAAAAGTAATGATTGTTTTAATCCGTGGCTTCTGAAGTAAAGCAAAATTTTATTATTTAAATTTAGATTATACAATTTATATTATTTTACTTACTTTTATCGTCCGAGTACCATGTTGGGTCAGTCTTTGCACATGTCACTGAAAGAAAATGAAATATGTTATATAGTGTTTTTTTTTTTTTTTTTTTGTATACGGATTTATCTCATGACATTTATTCTTTAGGTCTTAGATGAACTTGTTTATAATGGAAATATTTTTCAAATTTATCTATTATATAAAAATATCCAGCTTCCCTCTGAACTCCAAATATGCCTATCTGCGTTCAAAACAAATCTTCTCAAATTGATACTTAAAAAATCGAAAAAGGCAGGTGATGTTTTAGAACGAGCTCACGATTTTTGATTCATTGAACTTAAGTCTAGAATCAAGTCAAAAGTTAGCGCTGAATATCTGAAGAAAACTATCTATGATATCGTAAATGAGAAAAAGGTTTTGCTTGAAAAAACAATAATGGTCATTGAGTTTTAAATTCTCTAAGTAGCCATGCTTTTTGGATACTTTCTTGAAGATCTGAATTTACATATTCTTTAATTCTTTGTTTTCATAATATTTTCTTTATCTGGGCAATGTTTAAATCGTTAAAGAAATTGCGAGAAGTAAATATTTTATGTAATCAAATAATACATATACAATGGCAGAAAACTACATGACTGAACAAAAGAAGACATGCCACTCAGAAGGTTAAATTATTTCTGGTATTCAAGGTATTCAAACGTAAGAGAAGAAAACATGAAAAAGTGTCTGCAGGAAGACAAGGACGATGAAGACTTTAAAATTTGATCTGACTAAGGCAATCTAAGTGCGATGACTTGAGAGGTATAAATAAATTAAGATGGAAGTGAAAGACACCGAGCTACTGAAGTGAGCAGATAACCTGTTAATGAGAATGGAAATGAAAGAACAAGGCTAAGCCAAACAAATGCATAGAAAATATATTAATAACGCTGCAAGTGAGAAATGGGAATGTATAGACGAATTACTAGACTACAAAATGAATCATAAACTCGGGACCTGGCAGATTGTTCAATATTCTGTGGAGATCTGTAGAGCTTATTTTAAGAAACAAGTTGTAATATACTTGTATTAATTAATAAGATTTTTGCATTGCATAATTTACTAGTTAGGGTGATAAATGTCTAAATTTGGGATCTAGACACTTTTTTATGATTCTGAAGTGAGGGTATTCTTGCAATCGATTATTCAGTGTACTCAATATAAGAATATTTATTTATTTACTCATTTTAGCCTATTTATTTGTAAAATGCTGAGAAAAAATTAGAATAAGAAATTTCTGATTATACATATCCATTTAAGACCATTTAAGAGGCCATTGAAGAAACTAGTAATATTCTTAGACTAACTAAATATGTAATTTGATAATCTGATATATTTCTTGAATGTTAAGAGAAGTTAAATAGTTGATAATTTTAATAACAAAGTGACTATAGTATATGATTACAGATTAGTAGAATAAGAAAAAGAAAATAATATCTGAGTAACTTTCTTTTTTTATATATTCAATATATAACCAATGCTTCTCTTTCCTTAGAGTATCATAAATGAAAAAAAAGAATTATCAGTTTCATTTAGAAAAATTTATAAATTCAGACATTATTTTACATTAATTTCCAAGTAAGAAAGAATTACATGAATTCAGCTGCATTAATTTACAAGCTAGAAAGAATTACCTGAAGGCAGTTTTTCTCCAATGAAGCATCCGTACATCTCCATTTTAAGCCCGATATATTTTGTATCCTCTTCGCCTTTTTCTGCTTCTTCTATGATAACTCGGACAAATCTGGTTTGAATTGGCTTTTCTAAGGTGTCGATAGCTTCACCATTTTTCTTGTAGGTCAGTTCCGTTACCTATTCGTAATAAAAGTTAATGAATCATGCAGTAAGAATTATTCTGTCACAAAATATATCAAAATCAATATAAATATCATCATCAGAGAATTTATGTCATATTTTATCGTTAGTGTATTTTATCTAATCCCCTAATTAACGATTTCGAAACTAATGCTTCGTTGTTATTTATTGTAAGGCAGTACATTTTTTTTAATTCTCAATTAACTAAATATAAATCATCTTTCATTATTGAAAAATAATTTAAACACTTTTTAAGGCCTTTTAAAATTTTATCAGTGTAACTTAAAAACTGTAAGAGTATTCGCAAAAACATATAATGAAAAGAAATCTCATTTAAAGTATTTGAAACTTTTTATTACCTTCAAGTTTTAGCGTGATACTTATTTTCATGAATTTTCGGAATGAAAATATATAATAGGAGGCTGAATAACGTTTAAAAATTCAGTAATTTTTTTTCTATTTATTTAAGAGTCGTATCTGCTATTGAATTACATTACAAATTTATCATTTTTAGTCAAAATATTTTTCATAGCTAGGCTCGCATATTTAAGACTAGAGCTTATTTCTATGAAAAACGGATTAACTGCTTTAAAAATTGTTTCCATAGAAATTGTTGTTCTGTTTTGTCATAGGGACCAGATTCAAAAGTATATGTATGTATGCATGTAGGGTTGGATGGATGTGATTGTGTATGAATGTATACATGTACGTATATATGTACACTGCTGGCCACCCAAATGCAACACCAAGAAAAACAAGAGATATCAAACCAAAATTTATTTAGTAGATAACATGTTGACCAAGTATCAAATGATTAAATTTATAGACTTCTGTGAAATGTGGTTCCTTCCAGAATCAGTAGCCAGACTAGCCGCCATTGTTGGAGATCACGGCTGCCACACGCCTCGGCATTGATTCAAAGAGACTTTGGATGTGTTCTTGGGGGTACAGCAGATCACACAGCTTCCACACGTTGCCAAAGTTGATCTGGTGTGGCAGCTTGGGATGTAATCTGGGTCAATCGTTCAGCAACCATGGACCAGATGTTTTCTATCGGCGAAAGAT
This sequence comes from Stegodyphus mimosarum, assembly GCA_000611955.2. Taxonomy (NCBI): domain Eukaryota; kingdom Metazoa; phylum Arthropoda; class Arachnida; order Araneae; family Eresidae; genus Stegodyphus; species Stegodyphus mimosarum. The sequence continues at coordinate 88,540 of KK112016.1, read as the reverse complement.
CCGGAAAGCGAGCCGGCCAGCGAAGCAAATCAATTTGGCGATTGACGAAGAACCCTTGGACAATGCATATCACGTGTGGACGCGCATTATCCTGTTGAAATATGGCTGTGGGCAAGCCCTGAAGGTAAGGAAGGACAACTAGCTCCAACACCTCGGAGATGTAGCACTGGCTGTTTAAAGTACCGGCAATGCGTACTAGAGGAGTGCGAGAGTGATATCCAATACCGCCCCATACCATAATACCCGGTGCAGGACCAGTGTGGCGGTGCATAACGCAGCTGTTCAGCATCCTCTCTCCACGGTGTTTCCAGACTCGAATCCGACCATCGTAGTGTTTCAGACAGAAGCGTCATCAGTAAAGACAATTTATTCCATTCTGCCTTCCACATCCATCTTTTATCGCACCATTGGCGGCGGAGACGTCTGTGGTTCTGCGTCAAGGGTAGAAGAAGCAATGAATGTCTTGCGGACAGACCACTCTGCTGTAAACGGCGTCGAATGGTACGCGAAGACACTGGATGATACGTTACAGATTGAATGGGCTGTGCTATGGTTCGTGATGTGACTGAGCGATCCGTCACTGCCATGCGCACAATGTTCCTGTCATCACGTGAAGTGGTGCACTGAGGTGGATGCGATCGAACGCGTCGGTCCGTCGTACCCTCCTGCATCCAACGGTCACATATCCGCATTAGAGTTGTTTGGTTTCATCCAACATGACTACCGATTTCCCTGAAAGGTAATCAACACTCTCGGTAGGCCACTATCCTTCCTCCGTCGAACTCGGATACTTGATCAAACGATGATCGGCTGTTTACTGCGAGGCATAATTTATCGTTTTTTTTTTTTTGAAAAAAAAAACCAGAAGAAAAACATAGTTGCCGAACTTCAAATCGTCGAAAACTCCAAGCCTTAAATAGCGCTTTGAAGTGGCGTCACATGCCCGTGTGATGTGCGTGTGCGCTGAAATTCTAATCGTTTGCATATCTCACCTCCACTAATGCATGTTGTAAATTTCATGTTATTTGCATGCTTCCTTCAGGGTGTTGCATTTACGGTGGCCAGCAGTCTATATGGGTGCATACACACACAAACATATACACATATCTACATACACATGTTATGTTGTATACACACATAAATTTCTGAATCTGGTCCCGATAACAAAAAAGTACCGAAATTTTAAATACAAGAAATATTTGTTTAGTCAGCGCCTTTTCGCTGTAAGCTATAACGTTTACCTCTTTTCGAATCGATGGAATGCTCATGAAATTACAAAAACATCTCTGTGAGTTTACCTGTGCACTGGAGCATCCACTAATTAGGTTTACGTAAATACATGTAAGAAAAACCTTAAAACTCTTACGGCGTTTTAAATTCTGTCGAATATGGACTTTAATTCCATATTAAATATTTATTCCATTATATTCTTGCCGTCGTCTCTGTCTCCTCCAGTGCCAGGGACTATCTCAGAAAGCTATCTTTTCACTGAATTCTTCTGGCTATTGAGAGATCCTCAAAGAAGGTTATTCTTTAAGTCTTCTGAAATGTTATTATACAAAATTGAAGTTAGAGGGCAAACTTTTTAACTTGAAACTATTTTAATTTCCGTAATATGTTACTTGTTGAAATTATTAGACAATTGCATCTTCATTTTAAAATTTCAGTTTATAAACGTTGATGTAATATATATATTTGGTATTGCACATTTAAAACTGTATGTTTTTAAGAATTGTTTAAGTTTATATTTTACCTATTATGTATATTTCTCAAAGCTGTTTCCGATCTTTTGCATTGCAGACCTACATTCTCTAAAACGTTTTCTCCAAAAAGATATACGCGCAATATTACCGTACTGGTCACCATTAAATTAAATGCATCTTTCCTATCTCTTAGATGTGCTTTTGGTTTCAAAATAAATATTATCAATAAACAGTTTTTAAAGTTCGTCATTTTATTTCCTTCTTTGTTTCATCCAAGCAACTAACTTGAATGACATATTTATTATTTTTAGTGATTTCGTATTTATTTAGCTATTATAATTGTAATTAAAATTGCTTTATTTTCCCGTGCAACGCAGACGATTTTGAAGAGAAAGCTACGCCGGAAAAGTAAAAATAAAAGAGCGCGTGCATTTAATATTTAATAAATAAATATCTCGTAATTGTTGTTGCCATCCATAAAAATCGAGAAAATAGGTTTTACCAGAATATTCTAGTGAATAATTTAAAAACTTGTAAAAGCCGAATTAAAACACCTCAGCTCATTTGTAGTTGTTTTAAGCGTACTGTTGTTTACCTAATGCTGTTACTGATTGTAACGAATTCGCTGTGCGATAGAATTAGTTTATCTGTTTTGACTTGAGTTCTGTTTAACGTTTGAGATATTGTGATATTGTACGAATATCTCTGAGGAAATATTTCAGTATTTTGTTTTATTTCTTATGAAAAGAGTAAATTTTATTAACTTTTTAACGACTTTTGTATTCAATCCATTACGAACCCGTATGTACGCAACATTATCTTTAGAATATGTTTACCACAACTGAAGTGAGCTGATAATGAAAGAATTATCTGTTTTTCTTGCTGGAAGCAACAAGCTGGAGCATATTTATTCTGCTGGACAAAAGATAAAAATTTTCCGGTGCGTATTGTTCTACAGCAGGAAAGATCCGTTATTTTTTATAAGGAATTAAAATTTATAGTCTACATGAACGGACTATAGCTATCATTTCGATAGTCTTGGTTTTGAATACCAAATACTGTATACGAGTCTGCAGAGCCGGACCGTAGCATAGACAAATAAGACAAATGTCTAGGGCTCTGCCAAACTGTCCACTTTGGGAAAAAAAATGTAAAAATAAAATAAAAGTTTCCTTTTATTTTACAAAATACATAAAAGTTTATCCATATACCCAACTTAAATTTAAGCTCAATCTACGAGTTTCCTTTTTTTATTACGATGTACTTATATAAATGGTCCACTGAATATGAAGAATATTTTGCTGACTAATTGATGTGTAGGTGGGGCCTGACTGGTGATATTGGGAGCGCGTTGCATGGTGCGCAGAAGTCTAGTAGAAACATTAAACATAGCAAGAGTACAGAGACGATTTTTGGCTCAAAATATTAAACTTCTGGAAGTGAATAGTTAGTTGAAGTAGCTTTTGATATAATAAATTGTATAAATATTTTATATAAAATGAATTAATTGTCACGCTTCCAGTGCCGAAAAAGGAAAGCGTAAGAAGTAAATGCAGGAAGAAACAAATAAACAACAACAAAAAAAATGCTCTGTTTAAATATGTTGTTAATACAAAAGCAGATACTATTGATGCGGAAGTTCAGTCTACAGCAAAGATTATAGAAAAAGAAGTGGTGAATATTCTGGAAACCAAAAAGTACACGCAGAAATGACAGAAAGCCATGAAGCCGAAATTGAAGTAATAGAAATGAAAAACATAGAAGGCATACCAGATATTATGGAGAAAAACAAAAATGCAAGTATGAAGAAGGAATTCAAATGTAGAATATATACCTAACACCGTTAATGATACTTTAGGTTTGGAAAATTGGGATATTTCTTTCTGATCTTTAAATTTAACAACAGACATGCAACATTATTTGCTTAAAAATAAACCACCATCAAATATTTCATTTATACGTAACGCTAAAAATGTACGAATAAAAAAAACTGTAACTCGGTCATTAAAGAAAAATATTTTTATTCGGAATAAAGCAAATGGTGAAAAAGTTGAAGAAGAATGGTTAGTGCACAGTCCAAAAAGTAAAGCAATTTACTGCTATATTTGCAAGATATTTTCGATCAAACTAACAACGTTTACAGGAGGATACTAGGACTTGAAAAATGCAAATGTAAGAGTGCAAGAGTACAAAAATTCTGATCATAGACATTATATTAAAAACTGAATATCAAAAAATTTAGTTTAATACATTTATTCATATAGATACTATCGTTGAAAAACAGTATTTAGAAGAAAACAAAATATTGTAATTTGAAAAGTACTTCTATGGATAGTAGCAACAATAAAGTTTTGGGCTAAACATTCTCCTGTTTGGCTAAACATTTTCCTGCATTTCGTGGCAGTAATGAACTCTTTTCTGCTTCCCATAGTGGAAAATACATAGGAGCTCTAGAATATTTGGCAGAATTTGATGAGTTTTTAGCTACGCATATAAAAAAATTCGGGTTCGCTGGAAGAGGCAACGTGAGTTATTTTTCGTCAACTATTTCCGGTGAATTTATTGAAATACCGAACAAAAAAATGTTAGCAACATTCGCGTCAGGAATTAAAGCAACAAGTATTTTTCAATTGTAATTGAATCTTCCTCTGACATAACACACGTAGACCAGTTAACTTTTATGTTGCGTTATGCATCAGAAGATGGAATCCCAATAGAGAGATGTTTTCGATTTTTATCAATTTATTCGCACACAGAGAATCATTAGAAAATGAAGTTTCAAAGAACCTTGAAATATTAGGTCTGGATATTTGCAACTGCAGAGGACAAAGCTAGGACAATGATGCAAATATGTCCGGAAAATACAATGGGCTCCAAAACCGCTTAAAAAACATAGTCAAATGGCCCACTAAACATTCCTCGTGCTTCTCATTCGCTAAATCTGATAGTAAGTAGTGCTAGTGAATCATGTTTACAAACAGTAACGTATTTGAATTTATTGGAGAACGTTTATATATTCTTTTCGGCGTCTATTGATATGTGGAACACTAGAAAAACGTTTTGCAGAAAATAATAAACATTGTACAGTAAAAAAATTATATACTATTAGGTTGACTTGTAGAGGTGATTCAGTTAAAGCAATTTATTTGCTCTGGGTTCAACGAAATAAAAATAATAAATATAATCTATTGTAATTCTTAATATATCTCTAGATGAATCTCAGAAACTTTCTGTAAAACAGGAATCTCGAGAAATATCGAACAAAATTAATAATTTAGAATTCATTTTATTAGCAGTTATTTGGGATAAAATTCTTTCCAGAATAAATGCAAGCAATATATCCTTACAAAACGCTACTATGCCAATCTCGTTTGCGGCAAATATTTTTGACAATTTATTTAATGACGTTAATAGTTTTAAAATTTATTTCCGGAAATAGAAGCAGAGGTATTAAACATGTCCAAAATCAAAACGTATTCCGATACTAATAAAAGGTTTCGGAAACGGGAAAGAATTTTTTTATACAGGTCATCATGATCAGGACGACAAAAGTAATCAGGTAATCATGTAATCAGCGTCAAGAGACCTTTAAACGAAATTGCTGTTAAGTAATATGTGACAAAATATCTTTTGAACTAAAACTACTTAGCAAAAGTTACAAATAATTAATGAGAATTTTAAAATATTTCATACAAACTCAAATGGCAATGTATCAATTGAATCTGAAGAAACTCATTACTAAAAAAATGGTACAATGAAGACATTGATACAAAAGAATTGAATGAGGAACTGTTACAATTTCTGTTACTTTGTAAAAGCCAAAATTTAACGTTGTCATCTGACAGTTACGATTTATAAAGACTGCAAAAACTGTATCGACATTTCCAAATATGGGAAAATTCATGTTACGTACATTTTTAACTTTGCCTGTATCGAATGCATCTGGTGAAAGATGGTTTTCGGAGTTAAAACGAGTAAACGTTATTTATGAAACTCATTAAGTCAAACAAAATCAACTTCTTTAGATGTACTATACATAGAACAAAATGCGTCGGGCAAGATTAATTACGAAGAAATAACTGAAAAATTTGCAGATATGAAAGCCAGAAAAAAAAGAATTTTTGAATTAATATCATAAGCATTTTTTTCAAAACTATGGTTTTGACATTTAATAGAAAAAATTTCGTTTTTCTAATTTATGACATACAAACAAGAAGTTCCAGTTCTATCGATTGTATCGATACATAACCAAACGCCTGTTTATGATCATATTAACAATGGAAACTGTACTAAACACTTTTGAAAACTGCCTATTCCTGTTAATTATTATTATATACCTATCATTTATTAATTTGTTAGGAAGTTCACGTAAAAATTACATAACCCAAGGCTAGGGGCCCAGCCGGAAAAAATGTCTGGGGCCCAAAAATAGGTTGATCCATTCCTTGGAGTCTGTATTGCCTTCTACTTTGTAATCATTCTATTTAGTGCATAAACGCGGGTCTTTCGATGATAAAACAGTAAAACTACTAATATGAGATAAATCGTCTTCTGTTATATTATTATTAACTCATACGTAGACAATAAGACAGAATTTATTTTTTTTTATACCTTAGAACATCATCAACAGTTTGTTTCTATATTTCGAAATTTCTGTTTTATATATTATAAGCATTAAGAAATCTTATAGATTAGCTCTTAAAAAACGTAGTTTTTCTGCAGTTTAAATACTGAGTGTTTGTATTTTAATTTTTCAACAATAAATCTCAATGGATCAGCCATTATCCTGATGTAAACCGTATAGTAATAATTTTTTTTCAATCTTTACAAATATAGCGTTTAATTAACATTTTTTGTTCATTTCGTTTGAACTGTATGTTAAGATGAGCTTAGACAAGGTAGTATCTAAATTTCATACATTTCATATGGACGTGCATAGAATTTCATGGATGCATCCAAATTTTTTCTGCTTAAAAATATCTAAAAACTACTAACTAGCCCTAAATCATAAACGAAGAAAATGTAGTAAATTCTTTCTAAAATTAAAAAAATATACCTTTAATCTAATTTAAAGTACATCAATAAAGCAATAACTTTGGACTGTGTATTTTTAAATAACACTATACAAAATATCATTCATATATGAAACATATTATTTGCATAAATGTTCAAAGACTCACTTCGTTTGCATAAAGCCAGTCTGATCCAGTGTGGCTGTACTGCAGACGGTATTTTGTAACACTTCTGGTATCAGCCACTTTTATAAATTCTAACCTGGACACTCTCGTATTTCGAAGAAAATCTATTTGGAAGTATGGTTTATGTGGTCCTAAACGTAATGCCGGAGACCATCCTAAACAGAAAATCCATGCATAAGTCTTACTAAATAAACACAATGTTAATAGATCAAACTTTCTATGCACTATTAACGTTAATCAATATTATGTTGATAGTTGATTACAGGTTTCTTTTCTTTTTTTCCATTATACCAATTACTTACAATTTCTACTTCAGGCATCTTCTTAAATGTTCTATTATTTTAACAAATTTGAATAACTATATTTTAAACTCATCAATTTTTTTAGAATGCTAAAATTATGAGTTGTCGCTTGCTTAAAACTGACGATTAATGTCCTGATAGTTCGTCCCAGTTTTGCTTCTTGGCTGCTAAATTGCATGGCGATTTCGCTGTTTTCTGAAGCGTAAATGAATAAAGAACAAGCTTACCTTCAATATGGCCTCTATGAAAATAATAGTTATCGTTTGCTTCGCCTTATTTTAAATTTATTATTTAAGCCTTTTTATTTCCTTGTACGAAGTAAAAAGGAAGTATTGTAATCATGAAAAATTTCGGGTATCATATTTCAACGAAAATATCCATTTTGACCGCTATCGAATCACACAAAACACAAAAACTGGACAACTGATCAATGGAGTCCTGTCCTCTTTACGAATGAGAGTCGGTTCAGTAACAGAAGCGATTCTCATCGCGTTTTGATTTGGAGAGAGGTCGGGACTCGGTTTTATCCCAGTAACATCAAGGAAAAGACACCATAACGGTGGTCCTGGAGTTCTTGTCTGGTGAGGCATTATGTTGAACTGGCGACCTGAGCTCCACGTTTTCGACGGAGGGTCTGTAACCGGGGATCGCTATTGTGAGGAGGTACTCCTTCCCCATGTGCGTCTGTTCCGAGGTGCCATTGGTCCAGACTTAATTTTTATGGATGGCAATGCATGCCCACATCGGACTCTTGCTGTTGAGAGCTACTGGAAAGTGAAGATATCACTCGAATGGATTGGCCAGCGTACTCCCTAAATTTAAATCCCATCGAACATGTGTGGGAGGCTTTGGGGAGACGCATTGCAGCACGCTTAATCTTCCGGAGAACACCCAACAACTCAAACAGATGCTGATTGAGGAATGGGCACTCCTACCGCAAGAAATGTTGCACCAGCTGGTTCTGAGTATGCGGAGACGGTGCGAAGCAACCATTGCAGTGAGGGGAGGGCATATCCCATATTAAGGAACATCTGCTTGTTGTTCTTCCTCTTGGATAGACAATCATGAGTCACGATACTATGCGTTCAATAAAGCTTGTTTTTGTTTGATTCCATACCGCATGCATTGTATTCCTTTTTCAGCTCCGATGCTTTCGTCATCCTTTACGTACATAATACTCTCCTTCATCTCTGCATTTCATGTCTCTCAGTTGATTTCTCGCGGAGTTATGGCAAAAAACCCTGCTGTTGCTTAAGTTTTGCATACCAGTGTACCATTGTTTTATCACAATGCGAGAAACTTACATACATTTATGCAGATTCCTCATTATTTAATTTCTTAAAGTATAATACAAGGGGATAATGTTGGTGGCAACAATTTGGAAAGCGAATCGGACACTTATAGTGAATCAACGCAAAATGCCAAAACGAAAACAATAGTCCTTCAGGGACAAAGCCCTTTTGGACTTAAAATATTTTCTTAAATGTACAGATCTTTAAAGACTAGAGATGGAAAATGCCAAATGATAATAATGATAAATAAATTTGGTACTTATTGCTTGTTATTCTAACAAAGTAATGGAATTTCTTTCTGCTATCATCAGATTTACGTCCCTTTTTACTTTCTTGTACGAAGTAAAAAGGAAGTATTGTAATCGCTAAAAACTTCAAGTATCATATTTCAATGGAAATATCCGTTTTGACAGCTATCGAATGCAATTTAACGATGTTTTCGCGTGACATCTGTACGTAACGACAGAAGAAAGGACTCGTTTTTCCCCCCAAAAATATAAAAGTGATTTAAAATGGATTCTGAAGAGATTTTTTTCGTGGCGTCTGTACTTACGTACGTATGTATCTCGCATAACTCTAAAACGAGTAGCCTCAGAACGTTGAAATTTTGTATATAGGAGTGCTATAACAGGTAGATGTGCACCTCCTATTTTGGTTGCAATCGGCCGCGTTAAAAGTATATAAATGTGTATATATATATATATATATATCCACTCTGTTACTTGGCTCAGTGAGCTCAGCTTATTTATTCTTATATATTTGTAAATTGTGCATTTTTTGCTTTAAAAATGATTGAATTGTGTTGTTCTTAGGTTCCGGTTAAGATTTTATGCATTCAGTCAACCTGCATGCAATAATTGTGGAATTATCAACATTTTAAAAGTTTTTAAGTGTGGCTAAGCCTAATTTTTGATTACGATAGCAGCCATATTTGTGTACATTTGAAACTTAGCACAATAGTGGATTTGTTGCCAATCTGGAGAAACTACGCTTCGCAACAACAAAGTAACGTCTTTTATTATTGCGAATTAAATTATGCTTAATTCATTCTGGAATTACCATTTAAGTTATTAGATTGTTTCTGCGTACAAATTGTAATTTGAATTGTAAAAATTGTTTTTTTAAATTGTTTTATCTGTACATGGTGTTTTGCATTTTCTATACGTTTCAATTTTGAATGAAAATATTTTGAACTTTTACGTATTTTTGCCTTGCCGCGAAGTGAGAACTGAATTAATTAGTAGCGCATGCGCGTTAGGTAGGCGGCGCTGATTTGCCTGTGAGAAATTGTTTCTTTCTTATTTGTTTAATTTCTTTTATACATCGTTTTAGATTTATTATAGTATTTGAATAGAACTTGTGGTAATTCTTCAGATGATATAATTTTTGTGCACTCTGAGTTAAAATATGAATGAGATGTAACGCTGTTAAGTGAACCTAGCGCCGAAGTGTCTCTATTGTAAACAAATGTAGTGAACTTTAAAGAGTGCATTTATTCTATTGTGGTTTATGCGCTATCGACGAAGTAGATTTTATTTAAAATTCGTTAACTGTTAATTAAATATGTTTAAATGAAATGCAGGAAAATTGCGTATAATTTAATATTCCGTACAAGGAAGTCATGTGGTGTAGGCAACAGATTTTTTTTTTATCTCAGTTTAGAATGCAATAAGTTTCATTTGATCAAAAGTTTGTAATAGGAAATTATAATTATTGTTAGACTGAGAATAAACTTCACTATTCCTTTGTAAAATATTTGCTACTTTTAAATACGCATTGCCAAGTCAAGAAAAGTGTAAATGTTTTTTGTTATCAACATAAAGTTAATATCTCAAAACTCACGTAAAACATCAACATGATTTACGTGTTTTACGTAGCCAATATCACACTTTAAATAATAATTAAAAAAAACTAGGCCTATCACCTCTTATTACCTCTCTCCGAAAATTCAGTTTATTAGTTGTTTAGAAATAACTTTTGCCACTGAAAATTTCCATTCAAATTTAGTAATACAGCAATACAAACTCTAATAGAATATTACATTCCTAATTATATTTATTACATTCCAGATGAAGATGAAAACTTTCTAGAAAGACCAATTAAAATATTCTTTTGATACTTTTGGTGGAGTTATTTTCTGAGTGTTATTTTCAGCATGTGTATGTTTTCTTTTATACTTAAATAAAATGTTCATGAAATCATGTATGTGTTTTAGTATTATTATTATTTCTCTACCTATTCCCTAAGCTATCATTTTATATCTTTCTGCATGCCATTACCAGCATTTATATTCTTCATTTCCGCTATACTAACTGATTACTGACAGCGACGGGACCTTGTCGATTCCAGACAACTGACTATATATTTTTAGAAACTACTTGTTCCTATTTTGTCAGACCATCTATAGAAATTTCAATATGCAAAATCTGTCAGTCATGTTCTGATTTATCGACCACAATTAAATACATAACATTGAATCGTATGGATTATTTAAAATGAAAACACATATTATTTTATATTTAAAAAAAGAAACAAAATTACGCAATATTTAAGAATTACCATATTTATTATCAATGAACGCTATGAATTTCTTAGTGCGATATAGCATATAACTTCAAGTGTTTGCCTACCGACCAGATTGTCACCGTAGTTTAAAAAATTAGCTGTGCATACAATGAAGATTCATAACATGATATGTTGACATAGATGACCATTTCTCGGCAAATTTTATAAAAGTCTGCAATTTTTATCAACTCCTTTTACACGTATCTTTCTTGCTTTTGCATGTCGTCTTCATCTGCATTCTGATTCCTCCTCCTCCTCCTCATCTCTCTCCTTTTCCAATGCATGCCCGATTATTTAGTCGTTATCTTTAGAGAGTTTGACGGAAACAAAAATTATCCACCTAAATCTGCATCTCCTCTTCTAATACAAACCTTTTCCGAGCATATCACTTAATCCAAAATGTTGTCCACGGGAACGAACGTGTTTTGAAAGCAAGAGAACCGTTTGTCATTTCCGAACATCATCATAGGCCATAATTTACGCCAATAGCGACTTTTAGTAATGTTCTTTACATCCTTCCAAGGGTAGCCTCAGAACTAGATAAAGTAAATCTGCCGTCTAGCTAGAGATAAAGTAAATCTGCCGTCTTTCAGAGTGAATTGTTTTTGAAAATCATGGACATTATCTCCAAAGTTCACATATCGCAGCAGTAAAAGGAATGGGCAGTTCATCTTTATATTCTAGATAATTGCAAGATCCACTGGTTGGCTAAGGTCTTGTTACGTTGGGGAGGAGGGCAGAAATACAATGTAAATGCTTTCCACATTAAAATTTTCAGAATTTTAGCCCTTTGCAATTTTTTTGTTTATTTCATAAGCCTTAATTTCGTATTTAAATTTAGAGCTTCGAAACTGCTGTTATTTAAATATTATCTGTTAATTGTACGAAAGATTTTATTATACTTGTGTCCATATGGACATCATATCATTTGTACCAGATTACCAAGGTAAAAAACTTGTTCCGTCACAGTTTCAAGCCTAGCCATGAAATAATCTGGATGCACGGCATTCTGGTGGCTTTGCCGAAATGAAGTTAGAAAGAGCCCATCGTAAGGAAATTCTGCACGAAAGCATTCTTCCTAAATCAGGCACTTGTTGCATGCTGTGCTGGAAATATATTGATGTGATCGTCTACCTCAGAAACGTATCATTTACGTGGCAGTTTCGGTCATTTATTAATCCCACAAAACAAGAGGATATTTATTTGTGAAAATACTTTTTGTACATCCTAATATGATATTTTTTGTATTTGAGATTTCGGCTGGCTGGTTACTGCCAAAGGTTTCGAAAGCTATCTTTCCAGGACGAAATAACTTCGTTGTGTCCCCTCACGATCATGACATGCACGGAGAAAGGAGCACGAAAACATTTATCACAAATCTTTTTATCCTAGAATACTAACTGTCAAAATTTTGCAACTGTACCCACTTAGCCATTTGCGGGGTACATTGTTTTTCCTTCTGCATTACAGAAACTAGAATCTTTGAGGGTAAGTAGAAATAAAATGTTTGTAACAGGATGGAAGAAATCCTCCAAAGGATAGGCCGCATACATTTGTTCAAGAGTAATTTTATTGGCACTTATTGAGGGTGAAGAAAATTTCTGTATAAAACAGTAGGGGTATTTTGTTGTTACGATTAAGAAAATACATTTTTGTGGCAGTTTTTGGGGGGATTTTGGGATTATTGGAGCTAAATTGAGCATTTTAAGAGCATAAGAAAGTCTTAGCTCTGGCATGGTAAATTTGCTAGTTTTATAAAATTTTTATGGCAATTAAATTGACATGCCTCATACATGTTAATAGTTTTCTTTCTCTCTTAAATTTCTCTAAACATATAATTAAATTAAATTTCTAATAACAGGCACTCTTAAGTTTGCAATTTTCATCGTATTTAATCTTTTGAAATAAACATTTCTCAATAAAACACAAAAATGTTCATTATTGTAACGAGTATATTTTTAAAATCTTCGCTCACATTTAATAGATAATATGGATGAAAACAAGGAATGTGAGTCTTAAAAAAGTACTTTAAGAATCATAGATTTAAAAATTATACCATTTTTTGAACAATTAAACATGATAATGAATAAATCATGGTTAATAAATTGAAGTTATTGTTTACCTTTCCACATGTACTTGCTCGAGTTTCCTTTAGCAAGTTCATTCTTCAGTTTGGCATTTTAACGATATTCTGACCTTTTAAACTCTCTATCGTCTACAGGTATTTTGTTGAACTGTTTATCATTTTTACTGGAAACTAGATTAATTGTTGCTTTATTTAGAATACACTTAACTATATTTAATAAGCTAAAATAAAAGAAACAACAGATTCGGTTAAGTCTCACTGCTGCCAGTTAACTGAAACATATTTAATATAAATGAAATATGTTATCAACAAGGAGAAACACTCATAGTAATTTAGACCATCAGTTTGTGTGAAATGCGGTTTTCGTACGTATGAAATACCTTTACTGTGAGATATTCCAAGAAAACTTCTAAAATTTTGAGACATCTGTTTCATCAGTTAACTAGTATAATTCAGTATTGTTCTATGAAAAATGTTTGTACTATTTTATACAATAATAAAATACACTTGTGCTAAAGAGATAAGCAACAAACGCTAAAAAAAGGTACGAAAGTAAAAAGGGAAATTAAAGTATACAATTTAAATATGTGGTAGAGGTTTCTTAGCCGAATGCAAATAGGCAATCGAAATTATCATAAACGCAATTCCGCAGTCACACATTACAATGCCTTACAAAGGAAGTTCCAGACCTATGAGTCAGTTCTCAAGTAGCCATAGTGCCGTGTAATCCGAGATAGCCAAAGCGAAAAACATGAATCGAAGACATCATTTGCATAATGAAATGCGTTGGAGGGCTGTCGGAATGTTGCAAGCTGCTGCAAGACAATCCGCTGTTGCGAGAAAGTTGAATGTGCATTGCAGTATCGTCAACTGGCAGTGGAATCGTTACCAATCCCTGCAGAAGACGTGGATCTGTGCACCGTAGGATTACCACAACGACAGAAGATCTCTTCCTGTTTCTATGTGCAAGACGCCGCAGATCACTGACAGCATGACATCTGGCGTCACATCTCTGCTGCTGCAGGACAGCCTATATCCCGCCAAACTATGTTGCACGGACTTTACACTCGACGACCTGTGGTTTGTGTTCCCTTGTCCCCATCGCATGTTAAAGCGTGGTTGAAATGGGCTCCTGAACATCGTAGTTAGAAACTAGAGCATTGGGGCCACGTACTCTTTACGAATGAGTCTCGATTTAACATCTAGAACGATTCCGGAAGGCCAATAATATGGCCAAAGCCAGGGACATGCTATCGGACGTCAAATATCGTTGAAACACATTATTATAGAGGAAGAGGCTTACTTGTACTTACTGGGATAGCAACGAACAGCCGAACCGCCCTCTATATAATTCCTGTTGGTTCGCTTACAGCCCGATGTCGCGACGAAATTCTACACCCTTTTGTGCGCCCTTTTATCACTACAATGAGTACCTACGCGATATTTATGGACACTAACACTCGCGTAAAGCTCGAATGGTGCGGAGTTTGAAACCAATGTACGTCTGCCGTGCCTGTTAAATCACCAGGCCTGAATCCTATACAGCATGTGTGAAACACGTTAGGACGGCGGATAGCACGTCGCAGTGTGCCGCCGGGCACCCTCCGCCAATTCTTACACGTTTTAACACAGGAATGGGCGCTACTGCCCAACAAGAAATCAACGACACTATTACCAGTTTGCCCCGCCTTTGTCAAGCATGGATTTCAGCTAGGGGAGGGTATCATAACCGTTATTAGCGTGATGTTTCTATTGCCCATTTTAGCGACCCATTTGGCATTTCACGACGTGATGGTCGTAATACATGTGTTTTTTATGTTTTTGCTTTGTTGTTTATTAGAAAAGCAAAAACGTGAAAAACACATGTATTAAGACAGCCGTCTAGTAATCTCACATCAACCTCTTGGATCAATTTCACGCATATCCACTAAATAGTTTTTGTTTTATCCTATGTTCTGCATTTGTGCTTATTTTTTAGCAGGAGTGTACAGATTGATAGAGTCGATTTCAACTTCTCTGATCGCCCTAATAAAGATGTATGATAGCTCTCATATAATTCGAGAGCATCACTAACTATGTAGATGCTTCTGGTTGTTTCGCAAAATGCAGAAATCAATTTTAGTCTTGAAATTATACTATTATTTAATGCTATGGGAATTAATGAAAAAATCGTAGTTCACCTCTAACCTTTTTTACTGTGCTTTCTGATGTTGTATGGTCCTGTTTCTCTTTTTGCTGCTGAGGACGCACTAAGCTGGCATTTATATATTTTCTTCGGATTGCTTAGTTCTAATTTATTATAACATTCTAAAAATGAAAAAATAAACAGTCAATAAAACTCGAAATTTCACTGATTATAACAACAGAAACTAGCTAATTTTGTTTATTTGCCAATTTTTATATTTAAACAGTAAAAAATCATAATTTAGAAAACTCAGATTTATTTACTATTTTTGGCTATATAATAAGTTATATAATTATACAATTTGGTTTGTGCAACATGCAATTACTATTACACAGTAGTAAAAGTAAATTTAAAACTACGAAATGTAATAAAGGACAGTTTGGTCTGTACAACATACTATAAAGGCAAAAGTCTCACAATGTTGTACAAGCGCAGCATGCATTCAATGTAATTTTATTAAAGGTTTTCTTCGTGGATTCCGCTTATCAGTTTCCACCTATCAGTTCTCGAGTCACTAGATTTTGAAAATTCTGATATTCCTCTGCTTTTAATTTTGTCGATTAAAACCGTACTGAGCATTACTAATAAATTTCTTTTATTTTCAATAAATTTATTCAACGTGCTGTGGATTAATCACTCTAAACCCTTTATAGGGCTGGGAAGAAGAATTATAGGCTTGCAATTTGAGAGCTCATGTTGATCTTTCCCAGAGTTTTTTAGAAAGCGTTGAACATTTGAAGCGTTGAAAGTTGAACTTTTTCAGCTATTTCAAAAATACGACCTCGACAAAACACGATATCTGGGCTTTGTTAAATATAGTTTGTTCACAATCGTTGCTTTTGACAAGTAACAGGGACTCTACGAAGCGGGTCAGTAGGATCACGAATTGATAGTTTTTTTATATAGAGTTAGCGCAGTGCTGGGTATTTAAAAAGAGTTTTAAAGTCCTGCCATGAATAAAGGTGAAAGAACAGCAACAGTTAATAAATTAAATTCATAAAATGAACAAATCCAGTGTTCGAGTGATAAAAAAATGTGGAATGAAAATACATCGTAATAACATCAGAATTGCTTCGATCACTGCAAAAGTATTCTCAATAACATGCGTTCTTTATTACCCTGGAGAAGATCGAAAAATGCCTTATGTGTGGATTGAAGATAAGATTGAAAAAAAAAATGTATAAATTCTCTTATAATCCGAGAAAAGCGAAGGATCTTTATGAACAATAAGTGAACCATTCTTTATGAAAGTAACCGTTCATTTCTAGCAAGTCAATTCTGATTTAAAAAGTTTAAAAGTCAGTTTTGCCTCATAACATTAAGCTAAAATATAATTTGTCTATGTGACTAAAATGCTTACAGGCAAAAATAGAATACAAACTAGAAGAAGTGCACAAGAGAACTCCTTGACTAATGGATATGAACGGTATGTGTGAAATCATCAATATATTGAAAAAGTAGACATCCACAGCTTTATCAAATAATGTCTCTAAAAACGAACAATTCTAGATATCTAAAACTGCATTTCATAATAGTCTTTGATAATTTGTATTACTAACATGCTTTTAAATATTAATTTTCACTTTGTTTTTACTTATTTATCTTATGTGTATGTAATAACTAGAATGAAAAGTCTAAATTCAATATCAAGAACTAGATCTTTCATTTTTTTTATTTCTAACTTTTTACTGATAGTATATCGTTTGACTTATCGCGAACACTACATGTTTTATAAGTAGCTCAGTTACACTTTCCTTTTTAACTGAAAAATTTCTATTGATAAATTTCTATAGTTAAAAAATTCATATATAATCTCACGCAATAATATCTGCAGAGAGGGATAATTTTTTGTCTTACAAAGAAATTTCTTTCCAGAATTTTTATTTAAATAATTGCATACATTTCTCTTACTTTAATATAGATTGGCGATTCTTTGTTTCAAAAATTTGCATGCAAATTCAACTAGAAATTCGACTTTCTAAAATGCAAATAAATTACTTAATCGACTGCAAAAGCCTGTATCATTGTTAACTTGGAATTTCCACATTTTTAATTTAAATTTAAATCGAAGTAATAAAGTGATACCAACTAAACTCGAGTATGCAAAATTAATTAATTTATTTCGATTCCTCTTATTATACTTACCTTGACTATTAACTACAAACATAATATAATCTATTGGCCCACAATTAACGATTGTTTCAGCAGTTTCAGGATTAGCTGACGGTTCTTCTCTGTAGTTTTGGAGACAAAGAACTCTGTAAGGTGTAGTGGCGTTAATTTCACCTCTGCCAAAACCCCTTTCGTTGCGAGGATCAGCTATTAATCTAACCACAATAGTAGCTGAGTCGGAGAATAAGAATAACAGTAATTACTTAAAATAGTAATTTTAAGATAAAAATTATAATTTAAACAGAAATTGTGTAAATCATCACAGCCAGCCACAAAACAAATTCCCACAGCCACAAAACAAATCACAGCCACAAAACAAATTCCCTTTTGAAAAACATATAATTGCATTTATCTTATAATTTGTAACACATGAAATCTCAAATATGTAGGACAAACCAAAAATAGTCTTAATATTAGAATTAACAACCATAGAGCGCACATTAAAAAATTCACTACTACTAATTTTAACTCACTTAATACAGCTGAATTAGAACATTTTCAAATACATGATTTCAAAAATATTAGTATAAAAATTTTAGACATTATACCTAAATTCAAAGTTAGATATTTTCAAGAGTCACTCTACATGCTTAAATTCAAAACGCTTTATCCTTATGGACTCAATACATTCAACCAACACATTAAATTAAATTCTGAAATTCCAACTTACAGCCATTTTAAAATATTCAGTAAAAAAACATTACGAGGAA
>KK112016.1:33731-48826 GCA_000611955.2 Stegodyphus mimosarum | reverse complement strand
TTATCATTTCTAGCTTTGTTCGCGAAATCTTATTTGACATAACAATATTTAGATTCTATTTGTATAATGGTCAGAAATAATTAAGTCTGAAAGCATATATTAATTTTTTTATAAATAATTATAGACCTGCTATTCATATACTTTATTCTGCAGAGAAAATATTCATTTCTCATGAGATTATTTTAAATGTACAGAATAAGATCTTAGTGAAGAACATTCAAATATTCTCTGCATGTAAAAATTATAAAACGCGTATAGGGAAATATATGAACATTTCTTTATCTAGATTTCTAAGCTTAATTAAACAACATTATAAGCTCTGTTATGTTTATCTGCCTTTTTATATCATCATTTCGTAATTTCCAGGACCATAGCAAAATAATTGGGAAAAGTATGCAATGGTAGAACATATTACTAGGAACATTGCTGAAACTTTAAATGAGTCTTTTATGCACGCTATAAAAGTAATACTATTGCACAATTAACGTGATTACAATACTAAATGCTGCGCAGATTCTTCTCCGCACGAGAGTCCTGCGTGCTCGCAGTTTTTTGTTTTGTTTTATTTTGTTTTGTTTTGACATCTGAGTTAACAAAAACAGTAAGTTTTCATGAAATTAATTTAAATGTATTTTTTATTTTTTTAACAGTTTTCGATAGATTTTTAGATTGATCATTGATATACGCTGATTTATATAACTATCTGTATGCGTATGTGCTCAGTATTTCTTCTGAACTTCCTTCGAACTAGAACTTTGAAACTTAGAATTTGAAATTACCACTCAACGAGAAGTGTTTAAATAGTGTTTTCGAAAATTAGCAAGTTGAATTTAGGAAAGCAATCTGAAACTGGCAATTGAAATTCAAAGTGCAAGAATTTTTATTTGGTGGTTGCCTCTATTGCAGCAGATCTTAACTTATTCTACAGGCAGCAGAAAAAAAATACAGATATTAAAGACAGAGGCATAAAAAAAGGAAAGAAAATATGCAAAGTCCTTAAAAGTAAATTGATAAATAAAATAGAATTAACGAGAGAGAAAAATAGAGAAATTTTATAAGATTTCTATTTATTTAATTCGTTTGTACTGCGCATTAGTTTTGCCTTATTTTCACAAATTATTTATAAAAAATTTGGACGTGATAATAATTTTCATACATCCACAAAAGAATGTAAAGAAAACCCACGAAAAGTAATAAAAAAAATACACGCTGTGCTAGCAATTCTAGCATTTATTTTTCATAAGACAACTTTTGCATACTTGCATAAAAATATAACAGTTACCTAATTCTTCCAATCCTTTCTAATGAATATGTGATTTGCTATTAAAGTAAATATTGTTTTCTTAATCTTCTGAAAGTTAGTCGGAAAAAATAGCAAAATCCACTGATTTCCTTATTTGTGGCTGAACAGAAATTCCACTTTTTTAAAGCTAAACAAATAATGAGAAAACAGTACCAGAAATTGCAACAGATAATGGAATAAATATCATATTACAATTATAAATAAACTGGCATAAAAATAATTGTTATAATATCAGGCCATTGCCTTGAAATGTAAATACTGGAAAGTATGAATGAGTGGTGATGCTACACTGCTTGAATATAAGACGATGGGTTTATTTTAAAACGTTCTTCTATAACCACGCCCTATCTTATGTAGGCAATCTGACTTTTAAAATACATTAATTTATCATTTAGTCCTTAATTTCGAGTTAAAAAAGAGATGTACTTAGTTTTACTTCAAGGCATTGTATTTAGACAATTTGATTATCTTTTGTACAGAATACATTCAAACGCGGGAAGCATCTTTAAGCCCAACTAGTTTTAATTTTGTAAAATACTTTAAGGTTATTTTTGTGGGAGACTGTATTATGTTCAGGCTAATAATGGTATTTGAGCTATGCCTGCAAAATATACCCATCGACCGCACTTCGGTTTTCTGTAGTTTTTGTTTCATAGTACAATGATATTTTCAAAAAACTTTTACAAACCTTCGTCTCTACTTGCTCGGGTTCAGCTGCTATTTTGAATTTCAGCGTATTAATTGTCTCATCGTATGATCCAACAATAGCGCGTCCTTCCACACTAAATGTGTCACGAACTTTGTAAGAACCATCGTGAACTGGCCTCATAGCCATACGCACCGTTACCTAAAATTAAAAGTTTAAAATGTAAATTATTTTCACCACAATACATTGTAAAATTTCAAGTTTAAAAGAGAAAATTACTTTTATCCTTTATTTCTTTACCATCATATTAGAATAAGTATTCTTTACGATAGTTTTTAAAGCACATACTATAGTATATGTAAAAACTTATATTTTACGATACCAGTTAAGCAAAACTTCTTAACTGGTGCAAATATAGATCATTTCATAAGTTTGACTAAGCCAATGCCACAACCCTCCTGCCAAACAGTTTGCTCCGACAATAGTTGAAAAGCATGTCTTATTGCTGAATGATTGAACAAGCAGAAACATATCTCTTTTTGTGCCTACGAGATTGCATTAGTAAAATTCCATGGGATGCCAATAGAGATGTCAAATAGGCATTTATATGACATGCTTATTGATAAAACAAAACGAGAACGTAAATATCAAACGAACTTAAATTCTTGAACACCAAACAAAACGGTACATCTAATATATTCGAGATATTTATAGAGGTTCTGAAATAAAACTATAACATATCATCTTCAGCAACTATACTCCCAGTAAGTAACGTAATTCTTGTCTGAAATATAATCTCTGAAATAATTCAACTTAATCTTTTCAAGTTTTTGAAAGACAATACATTCTACATTGAAAAATTCTCAAAAGTACATTAATCTAACAATCTTCTCTCCCTTTTTTAAGGACTTATTTTGAGGCTTGAGGTTTTCTGCAACAGAAAAATCCGAGTACTTTGATTCTTCTTTCTAGACCGTTGTAATATCATAACTAAGTTAGAAGTTCTTGAGGGCTAGAATATTGAAGAACTGTGTAGAGACTATTCGCCGAGTTAAGTAAGGCGTATTAAGTCAAGTAAAAAGTCCAAAGAAGAATTAAATTTGCCCTTTATTCCAACTCAAAATAAGTTAATAGATGTCCCCTTCTCGGGCTTACAACAAGCCTCCACTTGGGCTTTAAATCAAGATAAAAAATAACGAACGAATCTAATACTAACTAAAATAAACCAGCCTAGGCTGCACAGAATTAGTTAACAGAGTTGGCTCTTAATTTAAGATTACCAGCGTATGCTAGCAGGTACGTAACAATACAGCCGAATAACACTAAGACTAGTTGCAACAACGTGGTCGAAAAGCAGAATCCTATTCTAGTGAAGCTATATTTCAGCTTAAATACTGGTGTCTACCTCATTTACATAATTCGTAATCCTGAAAACTCATTCTGGCAGGGAGATGTAAGGTGAAAAATGAGAAGTTAAAAGAAAAGCTTGTTCCAAAAGGGTTGGGTTATTCAATTATGGCAAAGCACACGAGGGCTATCTGCCTAAAGGGAGGGATGCCTTCGTGGAGGACTTTCTAAGGGAAACTGGCTCGTATACACGTTACATATGGGGAAAACCACGAAAACGCCCATACAGCCAGCCCGTTCGCGGGATTCGAACCTCGGACCGAACTACCAGTGTTCAGCGTCTTTACCACTCGGCCGCTGGTGGGCCTCTTGTTCCAAAAGAATAATAACTATTAGAAAATTAAAATAAACCCTACAACGTTTAAAAGCATGAAAGATTACATGAGAAATATAAATCTTCTTCTTGTCTTTTAGAAATAATTTACTATTGAGAATTTATTAGAATTTTGCAATGAATATGTTGGACAACAGGAAATTTACTACGCTTTTTTTCAGCATAATTCAGCTTTTGAACCTCATTCAGTTCCAGGGAAATTTTTAACATTTACGTTATTCAGTCGTACTCTTATAGTTATGTTTACCCATGATCTGTAAATAAGTTATTACATCCAGTCTCTCTGTAAGATTTCTTAAGTCTCATACAGAACACTCACAAGAACAAACATATAGCGTTTATTAAGATATATGCTAAAGAAATTTCAAAATAAAACTAGCAAAACTTTTCGAGCATTCAGTGATATTCTAAAGTTTTAAAATCTGGATTTATTGGTAAAATGTGTTTTCATATATCGATAGACTTTCCACTTTTGTTTTTGAAATAAACATTATTTCAGAATGAAAGAAAATATTTTTTATTATACATAAAAGAAATTCACACGCAAATTTCAGTATGTTTTCTCTTTTCATTTTCATAATATTTTTAAAGTTGATACATCAGTGCGACAGCATTGTTATTTTTTTAGAAATTCTTGAAACACATGAATAGATTACTCATTTGTTAAATAATTTACTAGCATTAAATAGGATAACTATTACAAACAAGATAAATAAGCTCATGATTTTGCTCCTAAAAATATTTAACTTATCTTCAGTCTTTCTCTTAATTTTAAACAGAAGCTTTGATGTGATAAAACTGAAACGCATACTTCCGACTGCGTAAAAATTAAGTTCTTGAAGTTTAACAAAAGTGAAATAAGTTAGGTAATTGTAAAATGAAATTTTAGAAGCCTTATTTATGAAGATTCAAGAAATTCCTAATATATATAATTCCTTATTTCTGCACGAGTGTACTTATATACAGTTCGAGAAAAATTTACCTTTTAACGTGCTGTCCTTATTTAACAAATGTAATTTACAGAAGATTTCTTTCTAAAAGATAATTATTTCTTAAGATATATTAATTTTTTACAGTGGGAATAAATCGCCTTCATCTCAGCAAATGAAATAGTTTGGCATCTTTTTTGTGAGCTATAAAGTTAGAACATGTAGAATAGAATATTTTAACGAGAAGTAATTTAATTAAAACATCTTATTTTTTTTTTTGATTAATTTCACGTTTCAAACAAACACTTTAGCCTTTTTGATGACTTTCAGTTTCGCCCAGTTTTTATTTCCAGTTCTGAGCTGGTCTAATGAGTATTTTTGTGACTTCTTGATGTATAACATAAATAAAAGTCATTTGCATTATGTAATTATATGTATGTATGTTAAGAAAAACTATCTGCTACATAGTACTGCCATGAGTTTCACCATGAGTAATCATCATGAGTTTCATCATCATATCTGCGCTACAGTTGAAGCTACCTTGAAAAATTCTGTACATGGAGAGTTTAAATTTCTTTGATGTAGAAGAACTTGCGTACCACCATTCTATGAGCCTCTTCTTGGTTTCTTAAAGATATGACCTTTCACAGAAGTATGACTTCATAAACATAATATGGCCACAAATCATAACTGCAACAATCACAACACTGAAGCCTACAAGGACACTTTTTAGCAAAGTAAAACATCCTCTTTGATTCCAGTACTATCCACAGTTTCAAACTCTCATTCAGTCAGTTCTCACTAGCCTGTTTGATATAGCATTTTCAGTGTCCCAAATTGTTCATAATCTGCTAGACAGTGCCACAGCCAAATTTCTTACCGATCTCTCAGTCATCAATCTGCGTAAGTCATATCATTCAGTCTCTATTAATTTAAACTGGTGGCTGTTGTTGATGCTGTCCTACCGCGCGTTTTTACTTTAGAGTTAGGTCCGCCTAACTTTCATTAATCTTTATATATTTTTCATATATTTTAGCATTTATATTCATCTTTATATATTTTTTCATATATTTTAGCATTTTATATTCATCTTCATACATTTTCTTTTCTTTCTTATCTTCATAACTAAGTTTCCATTAGTCTTCATATGTTACTTACATCAGTTTTCTTCTTATAATATACATGTCTGACACCTTAATGACAACTGAAGTCTTAATTAATGCAAACTTCTTTCGTAAAGAACTCGGATTGCTCATTGTTTATCTTTGATGTCAATGATTTCTCTAAATTTAGGATTAAAGAAAATGTATTATCTACGAAGAAAGAATATGATGCTCGCAACTATCACATTTAGGTTAAAAATTTTGAAGAAAAAAACAAACGGTCATTGCGTTCATTATGACGTCAAATGAGTAAATAAATACCGTATATTCCTGAAAACAAATGCAGCTTTATTCATTTTCTTTTGGAGTGTTGTAACGTCCTCTGTACTCTCCTGTAACAACACTTTTGCCCTTGTTGTACATATGGACAGAAACAGCAGTTTCAGCACCTTGCTCTCGTAGAGTTCTTTCAATTTTTTTCAGCATCTTGTAGGCTTCTGAATACGGATTCATATTCCTTAAAACTATATCCAGTTGTGTCAGCAGTTCAGCATTCAGAGCACCATTTCCAAGTACACTGCTCGACATTGAAAATGCAACACCAAGAAGGAGTGGTCAGAAATTTGTGCAAATTTTAGAGTAGATGCACGTCACTGAGTTATGCGAATGATGTGATAAGGGAACGAACGTGCAGAATGGGCAATATTTGTGTCGTTGTTTCTGCCAGACGAATTATCGAAGAAAGTTGGTTTTTGTCCCGGAGGATACGTGTAATAGAAGAGAATGCCAGGCCGCCGTCAATGAAGGCACTTCCAGCAGACGATTTTACGAAGGATATGGTTATCGGATTGAGAAGGGCGAGTTGGTCCTTACGTCAAATCGTAGCTGATACCCACATGGATGCGAGCACGGTGCATCGGCTATGGCGAACATGGTTGGGACAAGCGAATGTGGGAAGAAGAAGGGGTGCAAGTGCAGCCAGAGTGACATCAGCACGCGTGGATCGACGCATCCGCCGACAAGCTGTGGCGTTCCCACAAGTCACTTGTACCCCGATTCTGCAGCATGTGCAAGATGCCCTGGATGCTCCCGTGTCGACGAAAACCATTTCCCGTCGATTGGTTGAACGTGGCCTGCACTTATGGCGTCCGTTAAGAAGACTGTCATTGACCCCACAGCATATACGCCACCGTTTAGAATGGTGCCGGACTGGAGCGATGTGAATGGCACAATGACAAAACGTCGTGTTCTCAGATGAGTCACGCTACTGTTTGTCCAGTGACAGTTGCCACATACGTATGTGGCGTCGACGTGGAGACAGATCTAATCCGGCAGTAACTGTGGAACGCTCCAACGCGCGACAACGTGACATAATGGTTGGGGGCGCTATTGCCTACGATTCCAGGTCACCTCTAGTTCGTATTCAGGGCACTATGACGGCCCAACGATACTTGGATAATGTACTACGGCTGGTGGCAATCCCCTACCTTCAGGGGCTGCCAAATGCAATTTTTCAACAGGATAACGCCCGATCACACAGTTGGCCATCTGCCAACACGCTCTGCAAGGTATACAGATGCTTCCCTGGCCACCGTACCCTCCTGACCTGTCACTAATCGAACATGTATGGAATGCGATTAGACGCCGTTTGCAAACTCTGCCCCTAGCTCGTTCAGAAGACGAACTGTGGCAAATAGTTGAAAGGGAATAGAGAGCCATCCCTCAGGACACCATCCGCACTCTTATTGACTCTATGCCTAGACGTGTTTCTTCGTGCATGGCTGTCCGCGGTGGTCCTACATCCTACTGAGCTGACGCCGTTATCGCTCTGTATTTTGACTATCATTTTGAAATAAAGATCACTTATTGCTGCTTGCTGTCTCTGTCTTTTTTCCAAATTTCATTACTTTCTGACCACTCCTTCTTGGTGTTGCATTTTCAATGTCGAGCAGTGTATATTCATTCTCTGTCTGACGCCTTGATCCGAATCTAAAATATAGAGATGGGCGTACTTTTCTTGATCAGGATGAGGTGTATGAAGATGGTTTACTCAATGGTATATGGCCCCATGAATTCTAAACCAATAGGGACCTGCACCTGTAAGCATTTCTATATTGGCACCGAAGGAAGCAAAGCTAAGAAGACTGTTATAAGTAAGTATGTTAGCAAAAAAATCTTGAGAAAATTGGTGGTTCCGATTCATTAAATTACGCCATTCTTCTGAATATCTTCTTTCAGCTTCTACAATTCTCCCACTGTGACAGTGGTGCACCTATCTTCTGTGTTCCTTTCTTCTGAGAAGAAGAGTCCACTGCAGAGATGGCAGCAAAATTCCATTGAACCGAGACTGTGCTGCTCAATGTAAACTTCGAGCCCACATATTCCTGCATTGTGAACAGTGCTACGTGAATGTCGTGCTGTACTGAAGCCTGTCTTCTCGTCTCATTTTTTCTTCAGATCTGACTTGTGTGTTATGTGAAGCGTCTTGCGTTCGTCGTTTAGTGGCATCCTGTTCTAGCTCTTGCTCCCTAATTTGACGGTGACGCTGGATCTTGTGTCCTTCGCCTACTTGCAACTTCTTCTGCCTCTTCATCCCGCATATTCTGTTGACGTTTCACTTGTCTGATGAGCCTTCTTCTTGTTTATGATTTAGTTCTTTGAGCATGTAAATTTTAGTTGTTCTCTGCTTGTCTGCTGAGTCTCCTATTCGTTTCTGTTTCCGTATCTTCAGTACGCAATGTTTCTTGAATTTCTGCTTCTCTGTTGATTCTCCTATTGGTTTCTCCATCAGTTGCTTCAGCGCGTAAGTTTTTTTGTTGATGTGCTTGTTTCCTAACAGTTTCTACTTCAGTTTCTTGAGTACGTAAGTTTTCTTGTCGGGCTTGCATGGTGAGTCTTCTAATGGTTTCCTCTTCAGTTTCTTGAGTACGGAAATTTTCTTATCATTGTGCTTGCCAGCTCAGTCTCATAGTGGTTTCTTCTTCATTTTTTATAGCTCGCCGTAATGTTTGCGTTTTGGCATTTTAATAAAGGCTATCTTTTAGTATAGCCCACCCAGATTTTTCACCAAAAAATGTCGTCAAGCATAGCGATAAATGATAGGATGTGGTAACCCCTACCATTCGACAAAGGCAATGTAAACAACTGTAAATTTCTGGAATTACGGTTACAGTTAATAGTGGTCAATTACATTTATTAAATTTCATTACAAATTTCCGAGATATTCATTTACTGAAAGTTAAATGCACGTGACCCTGTATTCTTACTTTTCCGGCATAGTTTCTCTTAAAATTTGTCTCGCTTTGCATTCCACGAGGAAATACAACAATTTAAATTATAATTCTACTAAAATTTAATATCTAAATCTAAACTTCGTAACATTGTTATCGGTGATCATTTAACGCTCAGAAATCATGGAGAATAATAATCAATTGTTTTTGTGATAAGATTTTTGGCTACTTTGGAGGTGAGAGTTTTGCATTTATTTATGGCTTGCTGTAAACCTGCTGTTAGTGATGTTGTAATTAAGTATCAGGAGATCTTAACGGCAAATTTAAGGGGAGAATTTTCAAACAAGCGTAAAAGTTTGGGAAAGCCGAGCATTCCAAGCAGATATTTTATGTATGAATTAACAAGAGAGTATGAACTTTTTAGAAGATTTTTGATGGATTGTAGATTACTGAGGATACAGTTTGTTGTAAAAAATGTAAGGTACCATGCGGGTTAGTTAGTCAGAAAAATGTCATCTAAAGATAGAATTTGGAGATGCAAAATGTATGGGGCTGAGAAACCATTTAGGCTAAGATCTTGGTTCGCCTGCAGTAAGCTTGGCTTTAATATAGAATTGGGTGCCTCTTCGAATGGCGACAAACTGTGTTCAGTTTTGGTGATGAAACCCCATTTCAGTTACCATGATAGTTTTAACTTGGTTTCAGCTTCCTGATTTTTTTTAGTGAAAATAGATCGATGTGTACATGTACACCGCGTTTGTGCAATTCTTTGGCTTCTTATTTTGGTTTTGTGTAACGGTCATCTTGAAATTGTGCCTTCATGGCGCCGATCTTGGCATCAAAAAAGAATCGGGGGGGGGGAACAACAAGGGGCACCCAATCGTAAACTTTTAGCGTAAGCTTAATTTACAGTTATTAATTCTTATGTACATAATTATTTGTTAAGAGCGAAATATCTAGTGTTTTTCGGCACTGTTTTTAAAATTAAATCCTCTTAACTTTAATTATTTTCATTAATCATTCCTTAATATTTGTTTTTCTTTTAAAATCGTGTTTAATAGTCGTAAATTTATTTCTATTATCCATGATTTCAAATGAAAACAAGATGGTCGCCATTTTTGAAACACGCAGTTCCGTCGGAAATCACGATAGTAACCTTTGACTTCAAAAAAATTTCGCCAAATTTTGAAAGTGGGCTATACTGAAGCTGTTCCTTAATAAATTTTAAAACAAATAGAAATGCACTAAAATAATAATTCAACTAAAATACATTAAATACCTACAAAACTTTAAACTGTACTCAAAATGAAAATATGTAATAAAAGAAATTAAATATTTGCAAATAAAATTGTTAAAATGCACTGAAAATAAACCCGCCTGAAAGTACCTGAAAACAAAACACATAAAAAGATTTCAGTATGAATGAAATCAGTTAATTCTTTCCAAATTACAACTAATTCGTAAATAATTTTTTTTGTTGCGAAACCAGGAGACAAAAGCATTTCAGATCACGTATAACGTCACGATTTAACTTTAATGTATTGGGTTGGCAACTAAGTAATTGCGGATTTCACTCATAGATGGCTTCAGTTGAATTTTTAGGTTTGCAGACGTAGTACAAACGTAAAACACATTTTGTTGTTTGATAGTTGGCAATTCAGCTGTGAATCAGTAAAAAAAGTTTTTTGATCGGTTGCGTAGTTTTCGTTTGGCGTTCCTTGAAAAATGGAAAATCAAAAAGAATATTTTCGTCATATTTTGATATTTTATTTCCGCAAAGGGAAAAACGCATCGCAAGCTCATAAAAAGTTATGTCCTGTTTATGGTGACGAAACCTTAAAAGAATGGCAGTGTCAAAATTGGTTTGCCAAATTTCGTTCTGGTGATTTTTCACTCAAAGATAAAAAACGCTCTGGTCGTCCAGTTGAAGTTGATGACGACCTAATCAAAGCAATAATCGATTCGAATCACACAACAGTACAACACGTGAAATCGCAGAGAAGCTACATGCATTGAAAATCACTTAAAACAACTTGGCTATGTTCAAAAATTCGATACATGGGTTCCTCACGAACTGAAAGAAACACATTTAACGCAACGCATTAACAGCTGCGATTTGCTAAAGAAACGTAATGGAAATGATCCATTTTTAAAACGACTGATAACTGGCGATGAAAAATGGGTTGTTTGCAACAATATCAAGCGGAAAAGATCGTGGAGCAGGCCAGGTGAACCAACTCAAACAACATCAAAAGCTGATATTCATCAAAAGAAGGTTTTGTTATCAGTTTGGTGGGATTACAAAGGAATTGTCTACTTTGAACTCTTACCACCCAACCGAACGATCAATTCTGATGTCTACATTCAACAACTAACGAAATTAAACAATGCAGTTGAAGAAAAGCGGCTCGAATTGACAAATCGAGAAGGTGTTGTATTCCATCATGACAATGCAAGGCCACACACATCTTTGGTCACTCGGCAAAAATTATTGGAGCTTGGTTGGGATGTTTTGCCACATCCACCATATAGTCGTGACCTTGCACCATCTGATTACTTTTTGTTTCGATCTTTACAAAACTCCTTGAATGGTAAAAATTTCAATAATGATGATGATGTCCAATCGTACCTGATTCAGTTTTTTGCTAATAAAAACCAGAAGTTTTATGAACGTGGGATTATGATGCTGCCTGAAAGATGGCAAAAGGTCATTGATCAAAATGGGCAAAATGGGCAGAATAAAGTTATTTAGTTCCATGAAAAAATTGTCTTTGATTTTCTAAAAAAAATCCGCAATTACTTAGCTGCCAACTCAATAATATAACAGCTTTTTCTTAATATCAATAAAAGAATTAACGTGGCAATAACATATCGTGTCCAGTTATAGTAACCTGAAACAAAAATGTTGCCAATAGCAGCTATTTATTTAAAATGCTGATATTAAAGAAAACTGTTCGACATACAATGACGTCACAAGCAATCGCGTGCTTTTTTCAACGTCAGAATATGACATTATATAATAATAACATATTTAATGCTTGGCAATACTATTTTTATTTCATATTTTGCAAAACATAGAATCTTTTTATTAACAAACTCTACAATTTGAAAAAAACAGATCTTTATTTTTTATTTCCAGTTTGCGAGACTGTTGCCACTCGGAAAAATGACGGTGAAAATTAGCGTTTTCAGAGCTTTTGATTAACTTCTCCGCTAATTAAAGTAGTACGGAGTGAAGACTGGTCGAAATGGCGTCACACGAATTTTTGGCATCCGGGGGGGGGTCACCACTCTCGAAATTCGCCATTCCGAAGAAAATAATGCCACAGACAAACAAACAAACAAACAGACAGACAGACGAGCACAGATTTTAATAGTATAGATTTTTATTTACCTTATTTTCCTCATCTCTACTATCAACGAATGTGTTACACACCAAACCAAGGTTGAAAGCTGCAGAATCATTGTGGGCATTTTCTGGATGGCTGAAATGAAAGAGAAAGTATTCCGTATTTATTATAAAGCTAAACATTCTGCACAGTCATTGATTTATAGTAGCAATTAAAAGAGCATTCATTTAATTAAAAGAACATTTACAGTTAAACGTTAACATCAAAACTTAACCAAGTGTATTCGAAATTAGTACTGCAATAAATGACGTCCTAAAAAACCTACAAACTTTAATGCGTACACTACGTTTTCCTTGTATGGCTATTAAATTACATAAAATTTTTGTTGCACTTCATTTAAACTTATTTCTTCGAATTATTTTAACTTAATAAACCGATTCGTTAAGTTGAAAGTGCATCAGAAATTGCAAATTTTGAAATTACATATCCTGGTCAATTTTTATCTTACAGAAGACACACTTCTTGATTTTTATTTTTTAATAGCAAGTATAAAACTTTTCCAAATATGAGAGTAGGAACCAGGGCGCAACATTAAATGTTAGATTTCGTTATGTGTCCAAATTTAATTTTTTAAAAATAAATTTGAAATTGTCAGAAAATGAATATTTTCGTCAGTTAAACACTTTTGTAATTTGAAGTAAGTCTATGACAAATGATAGCGAAAATAACGGCAGAATAAATACTGCAAGAAACTTTAAGTCAGGTAAGGAAGTGAGTATATATATGGTACTAGCAGTTGCAGTAAAAAAAAGAGGTGCACAACTAGGTGTTATAGTAGTCCCCTATACAAAATTCCAAAGTTGTAATTTCAACGTTTTACCTCTAATCGTTTTTGATTTATACGAAATATATACGTACATAAGTACGTTCAGACATGACGAAAAATTCCATTTCTTAATCTATTTTACAATCTGGTTTGAAATAAACAGTCTTGTATTCTGTCCGTATGTACAGATGTCACGCAAAAAATAGTCGAAATGGATTCGGAAACGGTCTAAATGGATATTTCCGTTGAAATCTGAAACCCGAAAATTTTCGAGATTACAATACTTCCTTTTATTTGTATAAGGAAGAAAAAACTCATCCTTTATTGAGAGCAAAACAAAAAAGAAACGGTTTTCATTGTATAGCACGAAGAAAAATCCTTTTTCGTGTTACTGTTTTTATAGTTTTATTGTGAAATACTCAATATTTTTAAAACTATTGTAACTACGCTGCCACTGCTGCATACATAGCGTATTTAATGTTCATCTACAATATTTTCTTTTTTCTTCCCTCTGCAATCGTTTCTTTTTTCCTGCAGATAGTATATATTATTTACATTCTGCATAAATATTAAATGTTGAATGCTTTCTTAAACTCTTTTGATATACATTACCCAACATTGGAAATGCAACATCAAGAAGTGGCCCAAAAATTATGCAAATTTCACGATAGTCACAAGTCGGTAGGTAGACACCGACCAATGCGCAGCTCTCCAGTGCACGTTGAAGAAGATATAAGGGAAGGAACCTGCAGAATCTTCAATTTTCGTTTCATTATTTCTGCTAGGGAAATCATCGTAGAAAATTTGTTGTCGTCTCAGAGCACGAGTGTAGCAGCAAAGAATGCCAGGCCGTTGTCAAGGGACGTAGTTCCAGCGGGCAGACGGTTTTACGAGAGGCCCGGTGATCGGACTAAGAAAAGCAGGTTGGTCCATACGGCAAATCTCAGCTGACAGACATCTGGACGAGGTTGCACAATTCCAGGTCACCTCTAGTTCGTATTATGCGACTATGTCGACCCAGCGATAGGTGGACGATGTGCTGCGGCCGGGGATACTCTACTTGCTAAACGCCCTTTATCAGCAGAATAACGCACGGCCACAAACTGATTCCATTAGCCAACGTGCTCTGCCAGGTGTACAGATGCTTCCTTGGTCCTCGTTCTGTCTTGATCTTTGACCGATCGAAAACATATGGGGTGTGATTGGATGCCATTTGCAGACCCTGCCATTGCCGCGCTCAGAAGACGAACTGTGGCAAATGGTTGACAGGGAGTGGAGAGCCATTCCTAAGGACTCCATCCGTAGTCTCACTGACTTTGTACCTAGACGTGTTGCTTGGGGCATCGCCGTCCAAGGTGGTCCTACAACCTACTAATCTGGGTTACTTAGGATAAATATTAGGTGGCCCCCTTCACTTCTACATAACATAACATAACATAACATAACATAACCTACTAATCTTCAGTTAGAGCACTAAACAGTTCAACACGCATTATTTTGTGCTCTGTAAACTATCAAAGCGAAATGCGGATAAATGTCATTTAGACAACAAAAGTTATATCAACTGAAAGCCATTCTCAAGAGGAATCTCGTGATTTAAGTATTGAAATGATCCACCCGACCATTTGTCAACTATTGTCGAAAAACAAGGCTTATCTTGATACTGGATTTTAATACAATACTTTGCATTATCTTAAGCATTTAAAACTAAGGTGTGTGATTTCGATTCGGATTTTTAAAGTAATAGTTTTTAATAAGTTGCACAAATTTATAATCGTTATATAGATAAAATATTTCTCTTTAATTTGATATTAGTTTTCCCCTACAATTAAGTATAATTAAGGTTATAAGCAAATTTAAACTAATTTTATAGAAATATTTAAAATTTTAAAATCTTTAGAACCTCATTGTTGTTATATTTATTTTGCTTATAAAATTATAGTTTTGTACCTTTATTCAAATTTAAT
>KK112016.1:18481-33691 GCA_000611955.2 Stegodyphus mimosarum | reverse complement strand
ATAAATGATTAAACAATATTTTTCTATTTACAATTTTAATATTATATAAATACTCTGTTAATAC
This sequence comes from Stegodyphus mimosarum, assembly GCA_000611955.2. NCBI lineage: Eukaryota > Metazoa > Arthropoda > Arachnida > Araneae > Eresidae > Stegodyphus > Stegodyphus mimosarum. Next base: position 33,627 of record KK112016.1, on the reverse strand, counting down.
TATTTACATGAAGTAGCAAGTAGCAAAATCCTTAAGCTCTTTCAATAGTCTTAGAATTATGTCACGAAACAATATCTCAAGATCTTCAAGCAAATCCTCTTTAAAGAGTTCCGATTCAACAAATTACACCATCAAAAGTCCAAATGTCGGATTTCAACTACTCTCACTATCAGCCATGTCTTCAATGCCCCACTGATCGAAATGATACATTTTTCACCCCAGATCAGCGTAATGAAAGAGCGTTCAAAATACAAGATGCCTATAATAAATGTATCAAACTATTAAAAAGTGACAATAAACGTAAAAGGTACCTCACAAAGGATCTATTTAACAAAATCAAAACAATAGTAGACTTTGTAAAAGACAGTGCCTTAGATATCTACACAACTGAAAAACAGGGATCAACTAAACTAAATCTTATTGACGCAGCAATTGGTTCAAGCCAAATACATCTAAAGGATGCATCCACTTCTCCAATCAACAATTCACCAACGAAAGAAGTAGTTATTAATACAAGCTTTTATTCATCACAAGATAATTAAGAATTTTGCAACTACTCAAGCAATGAAAAAAGGAAATCGCTGAACCCTTTTATAGATAACAACTATGCTTTAAGTGCAAATAAAGAACTTATTCGATCATTTCATGGTATCCCTATACATAATGGAGATATCTATCAACAAACACACCTCAACATGGAATTACCAGCTCATGATCTAATTTACTCAATAGATCATTCTCACCATCCGAGCCAATCAACAAGCAATAATCATTACCATGAAAGCTGCCATATCGCACAAACAGTTTCAAAAGAAATACCGATTAACTACGATAATATGTCTAATTTACCAGTTCACTGTGATCATGAACACAGTTCAACAAACAAATCCTATACTGATGCTTTAAAAACCATGAATATTCCAAAACGTATACAAGTACCAACCTTAATAATATACCCTAAAGAAAATATGATTAACCAACAACTTCAAGAAAAGTTAGAAAAATACAACTCAATCAAAAATATTGGAGTAAAAAGCAACAAAATATCACATATTAAAAAAGGAGGAATAATAGTCTCCTGCTCTTCCAAAGAAGACATTCATAAAATTAACTCAACTTTGGAGAACAATAATAAAATTAACCATTTAATTACATTAAAAATTCCTACTAAAAGAACCTCAAAATGTGCAATAAATAATTTACGCAGAAATACTACAGAAGAAGAAATAATCGAATTAATTACTACAAACCTTCAAATCGAAATTACGGACATCAAACCTTCATTTAAGTTGAACGAGAAAATAAATCAAGCAGTCAAATGGATAATAGAATGCACTCCAGAGGCATTCCGAATTCTAATGAACTAAGACATCTTTCACAGCGGATGCAGAAGCCACAAAATAACAGAATTTTTCGGAGCTAAACGCTGTCAATATGTCAAGACTTTGCACATCACTCCAGAAACTGCAGATTCAGGAACTACTGTGCTTTCTGCGGAGGGGACCATAATGTAAATGTATGCAATGCCCACAACCCCATGTGCATAAATTGCAAACTGTTAAATGATGCAATAATACTAATTTTATAAGGTATATCTCCCACATTCTTAGCGTGCCTTCGTGGTGTAATGGTCAGCACACTGAGCCGGTATTTCAGAGGTCCGTGGTTCGATCCCCGGCGAAGGCATCGCATATTTTTCATGTCTCCTGCTTCCAAAAAAAATACCTAATGTCTCTACAGTGGCGCCCGAACTAAAAGGGTTGTGGATGATGACTCTCCACACCCAGGATTTGGCGACTAGGTCCCCTAAAACCCTAGTCTCCCTTTAAAAAAGGGGGAGTATATAAGGTATTTCTCCCGTTTTCTTCGCATGCCTTCGTGGTGTAGTGGTCTGCATGCTCGACGCGTAACCGAGAGGTTCGTGGTTCGATTTCCGGCGAAGGCGTTGCTTATTTTTCATGTCTCCTGCTTCGAAATAACCTAATGTCTCTACACTGGCGCCCGAACTAAAAAAGGTGGTGGATGATGATTCTCCACCACCGGGATTTGGCGATTGGGTCCCCAAAACCCCAGTCGCCCTTTAAAAGGGGGAGTATGTAAGGTATTTCTCCCGCCTTCTTCGCATGCCTTCGTGGTGTAGTGGTCTGCATGCTCGACGCGTAACCGAGAGGTCCGTGGTTCGATTCCCGGCGAAGGCGTTGCTCGTTTTTCATGTCTGATGCTTCCAAAAAAAAACTAATGTCTCTACAATTTCAATACCTGTCATCCAGCATATCCACCCACATACCAAAGAGAAATACTGAAAATCAAAGCCAGAACTGCGTACAGCTATATAGTGTAATTATAACCAGGATTTACGTCATTTCATCTTCTTTCAAAATATTTAAAACCTTCATAGTTACTCATCAGTCTCGTTTACTACATCTAGGAAGCTACTACCCTAATTGAAAATTCCGTCTTACCATGCCTTAACTCCAACGATTAAATTTACAACGGGCAAAAGCTGTTACATCAAACATAATTCATATTTCACGGAGCAAAACCCAGACATAATCCTCATTCAAGAACCTTATTGCATCAATAGCAAAGTGAGTGCCATTCCTAACTCATGGAACTGCCTCCAACATTTCCCACCAGACGGGACATTAGTCAGATCAGCAATTATAATACCTAATAAAAAACTTTCACCAACTATTGTATATGCAAATAAGGACATAATCTCAATTTTAATTAACTATGAAGAAGAGGAGCTTATAATTACTTCATTTTATTCATCTTCTTCAGAAAATATCGAAACTAACCTTCGTGTTTTATCTTCAATATTAAGGAAATTTCAGAAATCACATCATGTCATACGCGGAGATTTTAACGCTCATCATACAGTATGAGGCTACAATAATATAGACCTAAGAGGAAATCAAGTACTAATTTCAATACTATAATAGCATCACAAAATCTCTCTCTCCATAATGGAAATTCTGCTCCACAAATTTAACAAACAATTCATGGTCAGGGTTGGCCAGATTTAACTTTTTCCTCCTACTCTTTGGCTAATAAAAATCTCTTCATGGAAAGTTCAAGAAGCAATAACTCTTTCAGACCATAAACTTATTTCATTTACAGTTGACTTAAATATCAAGATAAATTCAACTCAACGCTTTAAAATCAATGATGCAAATAATACTGTGTTCATGATACTACAAGCACTTTATTCAATCAATAAAACAAGACCTCTTCCGTACCCACAATGATATTAATAAAGCCCACAACAAATATATGATAAATAAAGCAATGGAAAACTTAACAAAATCAATCCAACATTATTCTCAAAACTCTTTCAAAACTAAAGCACCAAGTAACAAGCTCAATATCAACTGGTGGACCAAAAATCTCAGAATACAGAGAAACAAAACTAAAGCTTTCTACAGAAAGCCTCAACTCAACAATCCAAAGATACTGCATATGTTCAATATTCTCAACAAAGAGCCATTTACAAAAAATGATTCTAACAGCCTAAAACAATAGCTGGAAAAACTATTGCACTAAGAACTAAGATACCTATGGCACCATATATAAAATATGCATGAACAAAGTTTTTAAACCAACGCAAATTAGAATTTCCTCAAGCAATATTGTGAAGCTCTATTGGAGGTAATCTGACTTAAGGCATCATCTGTTACATTGTTTGTTGATTTATTTGGAATAAAGCCGTATTAATATTTGGAATAAAGCCGTATTAAGTTTCATCATGGATGAAACTTCCGAAGCAATTTCAAAAATAATGAATAATGTCTTTCTACCAGATTCCCCTGATGAAGATACTCCCGAACAATCTTCACTGCGAACCAACAATGCAGCTCCAGATATACCTAACGATGTACCTTTTACCTCAAAAGAAATCTCCGACATTATTAAAAAACTACCAAAGAATAAAGCTCCTGGACCTTATGGAATTACAAACCAAATTATAAGAATTATTCACTCTTCAGACCAATCATTATTTTTATACATGTGCAAGAAATGTCTTCAATTAAGAAATTTTCCAACTAATTTTAAAACAGGCCAAGTCATCTTTTTCACCAAGCCTGACAAGGACCCCAAAGACACAAACTACTACAGGCCCATTAACGTCTTACCAGCAATAGGAAAACTTCTCGAAAGGGCAATAGCTGGTCGTCTCCGCCACCATCTTACAAAAATCAACTATATAAGCAAGAATTAATACGGCTTTATTCCAAATAAATCAACAAACAATGTAACAGATGATGCCTTAAGTCAGATTACCTCCAATAGAGCTTCACACCTTCACTCAGCACTCATTTATCTAGATTTAAGTAAAGCTTTCGATTCACTTTGGTGGCCCGCAGTTACAGAAGCATTGAGGAACTCAAAATGCCCAAGAAATATTTTTAATACCTTGCAAGACTTCCTTAAGGAAAGAAAAAGTTTAATCATCCTAAATAACAAAATTATAGAAAAAATTCAACAGCGAGGATGTCCACAAGGATATTGTCCAAGTACAGACCTTTGGAATCTTACTTTCATCTTAATAACGTCTTACAAACGGCCATACCACACACAAAATATAACATTTGCTGATGACGCAGCATTTACAACAAGTGGAAATACAAGAAGCCAACTCGAATCTTATGTTAATAATACATTAAGTTTATTCAAAACTCAGTGTACCAAAATCAAACTCAATATCGATGAAGAAAAATCAAAAGCTATTATATTTCCCCAAAAATCTCAAAAAATTACTATTGATAACAAAAGAATAAAAATAGTTTATAAATATTTAAAATTTCGGATCATCATAGACAAAAAATTAAACTGGATAGATCATTTACTATATATCAGAACAAAGATAGCCAAATTAGCCAATAACTTAAGGAAAATCCAAGGCCTAAACATTGAGACCTAAATCCCCATATTCAAAAACTCTCTTTAAAACAGTCATAGAAAAAAAGTACTATATGGCGCAGAAATCTGGTGCTCACCAATAAAAAAGAAAAATAAAACAATTGCAAGCAATTCAACGTCCTTTTCTCCTTCAAATTACGAAATGCTACAGAACAACTTCTAGTGCAGCTCTCTGTGTCTTATCCGGAATACCACCATTACATATTACAGCACAAATCGAACATACCAAAAGCACAATTCTAAAACTAAAAAAACCTTTATCATTCAAGACGAAATAGTTGATCCCAAGAAATTTGAATCTCCTGCAAATCCCTATAACAGACATCCATCTATTAATCCAAGAATTTATTGTACACTTAAACGCTCCGATTCTACTATATATCATCATCCTGTCATCTATACAGACGGCTCTAAAATGAAAACTGGTGTTGGAAGTGCCTGTATCGTATCACCAAATCATAATCAAAAAATAATTCTACAAGCCTGGCTTGAAGAGGAAAATAGCATTTTTCAAGCGGAACTGTTAACAATAAAGTTTGCTATAGATTATTCTATCTCAAACAACCTGCAAAAAATTAACATCTTCACTGACAGCCAATCAGCTATTTTAGCATTTCAGAACATCAAACATAAATCAGAACTTGCACAACAAATAATTCTTAGCACTTCTCAACATCCAAGCCTTCATCCAAGGATCCTATGAGTTAAAGCCCGTACAGGTATCGCTGGCAATGAAGAAGCTGATAATGCTGCAAAATCTGCTATTGCGAACTACAGTGCACCACTAGCACCACTAATAAAGCATACTTGGCCAATATCATTTCTAAAATATAAGCTTCAAATACTTAAATTAAAATACTGGAATGACGAATGGCAAAACTGTGACACAGGCAGAAGACTTTTCCAAATAGCTCCTCATAGTAATGGCAAATGCAATATGGTTAACCACTACATCAATTGCTTCCTCACAAGTGACGGTCCATTTTCCTTTTACTTTCAGCAATGAAATATTTCTAATACTGACATTTGTATCTGCGGAAAACGGGGAGACCCTGATCATTACTTAAAAGAATGTCCGCTGACAAGTTCAAATCATATTAAATTACCAACTGAAAATACTAATGCTTTCCTGAAATTTGCAATTAAAAATAAATATCTTAAAAAGAAAACAGAAAACATAATAAAATACCTGTCATCCAAAGAAGAAATTTGTACAAACTAAACGCTCTAAATCAGCTTTCACCCTGTCACGTATGAAATTATAAACCTAATACTATAAACTAGAACATATGAACTAGAACCCAAACTATGTACTAGATACTAGAACAACGAACTCATACTAATGAACTGATTTAGATCTTTATCAAAATTTGCAATCAATATAACATACAAAGGCAATGTCCATTAAATCTAAATTTATACTACCATGTACATATATCTAAATTGTGTACCCAAATTTTTTTTATGTATATACTTATGCTATATTCTTATCTATACTTTATGAATCCACAAAATTTCAATAAATGTAGCACGGCTCAGTGTGTGTGTGGGGGGGTAACTTTAAATAGAAGTGCAAAGGGGCAATACCTATTTTACTTATAGGAATCATTGGGTGTCCCTTTCATTTCAACCAACCAACCAACCTACTAATCTGAGCCTATATTTTAATTCTATTATTTTGTAACTGAATTTTTGGGTTTGTATTTTTGTTTGAATTTTATTATGAACATGCATAATCACCATAGCAAATAGCAACAACAAATGTCAGCACAGTAAAGCAAATGCAATCTGCCCTTGTCTGGCCATGTAAAGGCTCTTGTTAACATCCTAAAAACCTCCCGAGGCGGCTTTTTGAAGTGTCAGGGAGTTGTTTCTGGCTGGTGGAAGGCGCGGGAAACATGCCTGTTTACCTCTGTTAAACATCAGGCGTCCTTCGTCACCAACCAACGTATTGACCGATGCTGTTTTCGCTCTGTATTATGCATATCATTTCGAAATAAAGATCACTTACTGTTCGTTGCTGTGTCTCTTTGTTTGCTGAGTTTCATCATTTTCTGTGCACTCCTTCTTGGTATTGGCTTTTTAGTGTTGGATAATGTACATTGAACTAAATTTGCGTTTTAAATATGGTTGCTTTACGTGGCTTTTAAAACACTTTTCGTCTGCTTTCTAAAAATGAACATGAGAGAATCTTCATTCTAATGCTAGAATTTTCTTTCAGCTTTATTTGATATACATCTTTAAAATCTTCTATAGTGTTCTCATTTCTTTTATTTGAAATGTTCGAGCTCAAACGAAAACTATCAATAACTATTTTAGATTATCAGAATTTCAAATATTAAAAACATTCTTTAGAGTATTATATTGATTCTGATAGCATAATCGCTGTCTTTTGGAACGTGTCTTCCCTTGGAAGTTAAAACTGCAATAGAATTACTTTTCTGAACTTTTTGAGCAAGTCTGTTGCTACCTGATTAAGTATTATAACATTTTTCAAATTGTTTTATTCATAAAGTACAATACAGATGTCATTTGAATGGACTTTTGTCGAGGTACCTAGGAGTTAGAAGCTGTGTGATCTCACTGAAATAATGATATTACTGTTAATAATATCTGTGTCTTCGAATGATTTCTGAATTCTGCAACTGGTTTCAGAATACAAACGACATTTAAGTACCCTTCTAAAATTCATTTAAAGATTCTAATTATACTAAGATAATGTCCACAGACTTGAAGACGTTCACCGAAACATTACGTTCCTCAGTGTATAAAACATTTCCTGCACTTCTCTCTGTATGTCAGCTTTCTTTATTGGGCAATGACAATTCAATTTGAACACGGTTTCCAAGCTATTTTAGAAGATAAGACGCTTACTTTTTATCCATTTTTAATAAACCATTGCCTATCGGTATATCTACCATAATAATTTCGCCACTGTGTGCCAATACGTTGTGCATAAAATATTTCGGCTAAGTGTATGGATGTATGCCGGAAGGTGTTGGGATCTTCTAGTTTCGTGTAAAAGAAGAAAATTAGAACTGTAATAATAATACTAAAAATCATAATTTGAGTAATAGTGTTACAAATGATATTAAAATGCAAGTTATAATTATGAAAATTAGTTAAAAAATTTGTTGTGATTATGTAAAATAAGTAATGGGCGTATAAAATTTTTATATTTGTGATAATATATGAAAAACTTGAAAGGCCTTCCTGAAAAAATATGATCATGTTTTTTAATCATTATTGTAGGATAATGTAAAATTTTGTTTACTAAATTTGTAAGACCTAACTTGAGTATGCAAGGTATTTGTCTTATTTGAATTTGAATATATTTATGTTTTTATTTCAGTTATGTAAGAATGAAAAATTTTTTGGGCATAAATCATCATTAATAACTCTTATATATTTACACAATGCTAAAAGACAGTTATCTTCAATAAAGAATGGAAGTTTTTATTTGCCGTTGTATTTAAGCATCCTACAGCCATCAACAAGTAGTTATGCTGATTCACTTGTGAAGACCTGCCCATTTTTATCAGTTTCTTTTGTTAATGTATTGTATTTTGTTACTTTTCTATGCTTATTAATTTCTAAAGTTCCATTTTACAATGCTTTACAATAAGAAAATGTGGATTGTTTTATAATGAGTAAATAATTACTTTTAATAGAATCTCACGGATATGTAAACAGACATTTGTTTTAATTGACTACAGTAGTTTTTTACAAGAGACTTTCAGGACTTTCAGTATAAGAGAATATATTATCATATTCAAGCAAAGGCTTTCAAGAACTTGAATTTTTATGATTATTTCTTGAAAAATTTAGGACAGTCGTTGTAATATTTTCAGAGAAAAACGAACTTGCAAATTGTTGAAACTAGACTGAAAATTTTAGTACAACTCTAAAATATGCATTCATTAGTCAAAATGTTTATTCAAAACTTATGTAAAAATTTTACGATTTTTTTTTTCAAAATTACGTTTTTCTTGTTTAACTAAAGTTCTAATGCTTCGTTCTAAAAAGGGTTTTTTATAGCCAAGCCTTTTTCTCTTTGATGGGGGCATATGCAAGATATAAAATATGAGAGAAAGCTACTAATTTTGATTGAACAACAGTCCTCTTAAGTCCCCATTTTAATTTGGTTACGTCCCCTTTCCGTCTTAAAAAATATTAATGTATGAATCTATAGTGCGTCATCTGAAAATTAATTCGCATTGCGCCATTGTGTAAGAGTAGCATTGCGGATACTTTCTATCCAATCATACTTCAAAATTTAAACAAGGAACCAAGTCTATAAATACCGCAGTTACAGTTTGCGCAACCCTGTTTTCCTACTACGCCTGCTGCTAGGCAAGCATAGTCTTATGCTCTGCTTCATCGTTTATCTAAAAAGAGGTAAGCTGTACAAATTGTAGGGTAACTATAAATGATTATGTATAGATCTATTTATGGGTATCAGGGTTGCTCTATGATGAAAACAAAATTACGTGTTGAAATCAACGGCCACATCTGAAAGCTTTTATTCTCCGTTATGGCATCTTACGTATCCACACAGTTGTTTTTTCTAATCCCAAGATATGTATGTAGAGACATTAGGTTAATTACAAGCAGGAGAGATGAAAAATATGCATTGGCCTTCGCCGGGAATCGAACCACGGACCTCTGAAATACCGGCTCAGTGTGCTGACCATTACACCACGAAGGCACGCTAAGAAAGTGGGAGATATACCTTATATGTATAGAATTTATATTATGCTTAATTAACCGGTAGGATTTAAAGCTACGCGGGGAAACCCCAAAGCTTCTCCAAGTTATTACAATGCAAAGAACCATCGCCAGTTCATTGAAGCTATTTTCATTACATATGCACAATATATATAGGAACACATACCTGGATGAGAAGTTACTTTCCACTTGAACTGGAGAGAAACAGGGGTAATTTCTTCCTCTGAACCATATTCCTCCAAGGCACATGTCGTACGGATATTTTTTCCCAGCATCCACATTCTTCATTTGTACAATCACAGGGGCCAAAGAACCCGGTTCTAACGACACTTCTAAATCCACGACAACTGGACTTCCCAAAGCAATAGCCTTATTTTGATAGGCTGGTTTGAAAGCTAGTGCTTTCGGTTTTTTAGCACTCTGAAATTTAAAAGAAAATCCTATCAACAGCAGTATTACACTTCAGTTACTTTTGATGGCTCTTTAAACATTGCTGTAAATTAAATGCTGATAATCATAGCTGGTTAGTATTTCGTAAAATAATTTCTTAATATTGCTAAGGTAAGAGTTTCATAGAGAAATTCATTAAGAATATGAAAATTGTTATAAATTTTGATCCATTTGCTGACGTGGAATCTACTGTTGTAATTTAAGTCTTGCTTTAATTGAAAGCAAAATTATATGTTTAGAAATTTTTCTGTAAGAATGAAGTAATTGAGAAAAACTGACTTACGATCGACATATCTGATGCATCCGCTTCCAGGTCGACTTGAATTTTAACGTTTCCTTCCTCTTTTCCTCCGCCATAGACTACACGCCATTTTAACTCCGTTTCTGACTTTTTGCATGACGGTCCAATTCGAACTAAAGCTATGACAACGAGTCTATCATGCTCCACGTTCGATCGAAATCCTGAATATTGAAAGTGGAAAAAGACAAAACTCTTGTCTTACGAACCAATCAACTTTTGAAAATACTAAAACATGACAATATAAATAAAAATAAATAGATATAAATAATGATTGACACAATCAAAAGAGGAAATTTAAACATAAATTATGAAAGCAAATGAGCTACAAATTTATGAAGTGAAAAATAAAGCCTTGACAACTACACATATTAAATGCAGATCAAATAAGTAATTAACAAAACTTATAATAAATTTCTTATTATGCGTATTTAAGAAAAATGTATTAACATTCTTTTGCATTAGTTTACTGATAATAACAACTGTTGCATGTTAGGGAAAATGGGATGAACGTATTACCTCTATAAAATTTTCTGGTTACGTACGGAAAAATTAAATATAGAAGTTGTGTTGTTGTGACTTATCTCATTTGTCTGACACTAACATCAAAATAAGTCCCTGAAATTCACTGTGGTAAGCAGTGCAAGATTGCACTGTCGTTGTCAAGAGCCTTGAGCACCATACAGGTGCCAGTACGACTTTGCTCAGTTCCGGTCCCAATTTTGATGGAGAGCACTCCAGGGGGCTCGGTCGGAGGATCTTCCGCCCCTCTTTTCTTACCATAAATCTCTCGAGAGAACTTTAGGCTCATCACATATTTAGAGTGCCCCCATGTCGCACAGACACTATACATTTACAAACATTCATGCTTTCTCCAGGATTCGCAACCGGCAGTCAGATTCACTAACCACTACCGCGGTTGGGTGGCTAGAATAGAAGTTGCTTTAACTTAACTATAAAAGAGAACATTTATCGTTATTGGAATGCAGATAAACTTCCAATTAAAAAGTTTCTGTGCTTAAGTTGACTGAATATTTAAATTGGTTTTAAAGTTAAGGAAAAATCACAACTTTAAAAAACGAATTCTCAGTAAATTTGTTTAAAATTCACTTCGCGATTAATCATGTTTAATTTCAACTCCTCTGATTCTGTTTTACAAGACTAATAACTGTTATACAGCTTTAAAATTTAAAATTCTTTTTAGGTTTTTCAATGGACACGGTAATAAGTTTTCATAATTTGTGTACCTCTACATACTTTCTATATTCATAATTATTCTTATTTTTAAATACTGTAGGAAAATTCTTACTAGAAAAATATTTATTTCATTAGAGTTCATTCGGTGAGAATCAAATCAGTGATAATTTTTTTTCGGCTTTGATTCCCAATAGAATGGTCAGAGTTGCATACGTGTAAAGACGTATATTCTCATAAAAGTATCTCTCTCATAAATTCCAATATTTCTCATAAAAGAACTTTTAAGTTGCATCCTTAGTTCTTATGTATCATGTCATAATAAATTATCTATAAATTTATTTAATTGGGAAAAGTTTATATTATGCTAGTTTTGCAAGCATTATAAACTATTCAATAATTTATCTTAGGTTACATAAAGTTATTTAATTAATTACTAAAGCTGCTCAATAGTTTACATTTGTCATATATTTGTAGCTTATATTCATTTTAGTTAGTTCATAGCGGCAACTATTTAAATTGATTTGTGAATGTGAATTTTTTTATCGATTCTTTATGTAGTAAAGCTTCAGAAGCAAGAACAACTGAATGCAGTTTCGTTAATTACCTGTCTAGTTATAACATGATTTGAAAACACATTTTAAAAGGAATTATTTAACAATTGATGTTTATTATTTAATTAAGTGTATTTGTAAATGAATAAGAGGCTTTATTCTCTTCAAACCTTCACAGTTTCCATTCTCGTATAAAACAGAAAAGATTTCTGTTTCAGTAGCTTATTGCTGAGTAATAATTTTTATAGTCTTTTAAAATTAGGCGAAAAAATCTGAAAGTTTTCAGATTTTAAATTACGTCCAAAGGAACTTTTTTTAACATTTTGTGTGTTAACTTTATTTATTAAATATCATGTTCTCACTTAAACCATAAAATTCATTTCAAGAGCAATACCGCAAAATAATTTTAAATTCAACATATCTTTAGAATTTCCGATACACAGTCTCACGCGCTGGAGATAAAAATATTTTTTTTCTGTGCAACGTTGCCATTGCTCGCTTTGAAATACTCGAGTTTGTTAATCAGAAATTTGTTATAAAGTTTTACAAAATATGAAATCGATAATAAAACAAATTGCAAATTTCAAATTTTGGCTTCCAGATGCCCATATTCGCAGTAGGATTACGTCATTCAAAATTGGATAGGCCGTTGTTTTATCACAATGCGAGAAACATGGATACATTTATGCAGATTCTTCATTATTTAATTTCTTCAAATATAATACAGGGTGAAAATATTTGGTGAGAACAATTTGAAAAGTGAAACTGACATTCAGAGTGATTCAACGCAAAATCGCAAAAGGAAAACAATAGTCCTTCAGGGACAAAGCCCCTTTGGAATAGAAAAAACTTAGTTTTAAAAAAAGCATCCATAGATTTTAAATTAATATCTATTACACAGACAATAGCCTCTCTGCGGAGCATTTTTTCTTTTAACTGAAAAGGTCTGTGCTTGTCCGCTCTCAAAATCGATAAAGAATTTTTCAGAATCTACTCCAAACTAAGCTTTATAAAAAAGCAATCTATATTATTTTTCTTTGCCTAATTTTAGTTTTACACAGGCATGTTTCTCTTCCAGTTTGATCACATTGCTTTATTTCTTAAAGCTATGTTCTGAAATTACTGTGTATTGCTGTTACTTTGGTTTTCAAGGCAAGATTATGTGTTTGCCATTTCTTTAACCACACATTTTTCCTTTGGCGATAAATATGTAAAAAAGGCTAATTAATTGTGTTTAAAATATGAAACAGGGAATATATAATTTCTGTTCTCGTTGTGCAAAAAATATTCTTGCTTTTTTACATTTAATATAATTTGCGTATTAAAATCTTGTGATATATTTTGAAGCAAAAAGGATAACGTAAGATGCCTAAGCAAATAGGCACGAAAATTTTGTTATTTTCTTATTACTTTATAGCTATCCATTATAATATTGTAACTGTAAATTGTTACAGTTATTGTAGCAATATTCTATTGTATATTGTATTATAACAGTTATAGTACATCCATTATAAAATAACTGTTATGTTGTCAAGTCAGTATTTACCATCATCGTAGTTATAACTGCAAATTCAAAATTTTTGATATTTTACTTTGTCTTATTTCATAATACTATTAATGTTATTATTGCCTGTATTATTTGACCGTTAAAAGAACGCATCAGTGTCTCTTCAAAGCTATTTCACACTTATCTTCTGATGTCTTAATTAGAAGACAACTGGATAACACAAATGATGAAAGGAAGCATTTAAACTTACCCACATTAGAAAGTGCAGAAAATTTAAGTCCAGCAATTTTGTTACCATCCAGCGGATTATCATGAGGATGATAATATGGTTCCGTGCTGAGATCAATGCAAGGCAAGTTCCTACCAAACGATTTAACTTTCAATCCGCAGAGACTGATATCTCGGGTAGTACCTTCCACTTCGATTGTGTAGGCCGATATTGTCTGAATTTTAGTATTAACCCATATTTCTACCTCCGCTAAGTGTCCAGGTACGATCTTTTCATCTGCATTGTAATGGGCTTCAGCAGTAGGTCTATCAGCCTGCAAAGAAATAAATTAAGATTCATACTATTAGGACATCTCTGAAAGAATTCAGTATTATTTCCCTTATACATGTAAGGGATCAGAATGAATTGCAAGTTTTAATTATAGATACACATGTAATGTATAAATGTATTCATGTATTGTAGTAGGAATGCTCATTTGAATTAGTAATTCATAATATTTTTATTTCTTTTCTGTCCTTTAGCACATAACTTACTTGGCTTTTATTTATTCCAAATTTCTGCCCTAAGTGTCTCAAACTAAGCTTTTCAATTTCTTCTATATGAATTGCGTCAACTTTTTCAGTGTTAAATTTTTTCTCTTTGAAGCCATGCTAAAAAACGCATGAAAAAAAGTAACTCGCAAGCACAAAACTATCACTTCTTTTATTCCCCAGTTCTAACAAGTACTTAAAAGAGTTTTCACTTTCTCCACTTTGTGAGATATTTTACCCATGGAAGCTGGTCTAGTCATCTCACTGCGTTTTCTTTCCCACTGGTCCCTGCCTTGGATTGCCTTACAACTTGCTTAAACTATGCTCTTTCTCCTACCGAGAAATGTAGCAAAAATAACATGATTTTGAATTTTATGAATGAGAAATAAATATTCTTTTAATTGCACCAAAATTTGCTTTTCCCAGCGTATTGTTGCCCTTTTGCCTACTGAAAAGATGTTTTCAAAGACAGGGATTATATTTTCATTTATAATTCCTTTGTCACAAGATTGAGCACTTTCAATGAGCCCAAACTTGCCTTTGAAACCACAAACGATTACTAAGAAATATTATTTCTTTTTTTATTTATTTCTTTACATGCATTTTATTTTTTAAAGTATTTTTCAGCATCCTTTAAATAGAATTATCCCTTCAATAAAGGTCTATCTTATTCGGAGGTTTCCGTTACAGGTGGTGCTACTGTATACGTTTCAGATTATTTTCTGATGAAACT
>KK112015.1:127491-167236 GCA_000611955.2 Stegodyphus mimosarum | reverse complement strand
AAAAAAAAAAAAGAGCTGATGTAAATAAAATAATTCAAGCGTCAGCAAATGGAATGAAGAGTTTATCTTTCAATATTTTCAGACTGCATCTTTCAGCTTAGTGTTATCGAAAGCATAACTGAAGTAAAACTTTAGTTTACACCTACTACGAGAAATTTTCTGAGGTTACATTTGTTTTTTACTTTTACATGCAATAAATAAGTTTAAAAAAATAGCAGCTCGAGGAAATACTTCTTTTCTGTTCTTTAAATGTATTTTAATTCATTTCGCTATTGACACAAGGTTGTATTAAAATAACAAAAATTTAGCCATTTTGAACAGTTTTATATTGACATATTATTTAAACATTAACATAAAAGTTTGATTCTCACAAAACACTAAATAATGAAGCAGATATTAGAGGTAGTTATGTTATTTTATTCTTTAAACCAACACTTAGTTAAGAATATTTTAGACGCAATAAATTTAAATATGAAAAAAATACTTTTATGCTTTAAATACATGCACACATTTTTATTTTTATTTAATTTACTTTTATTTGGAATTCAGTCAGCAACAATTTGACCAAAACTTAAACGACTCTGTGACGCAAATGTAGCAAAATATGGCCTGTCCGCAAAGTAATGAGTATAAATTCGAAACATTTTAGACGTTTGTGCATTTTCAACTTATTTACTAGCAAAATCGACATCTTATGATCGAATACAGTTACTCAATTTTTATAGTGATATACTAAATAATGTATTCATTAGAGATATTGCTCAAGCCTCACGTCGCAGTTGCCTCGTTATGATGTCTTCTCAGGTGGGTTGTCAGCTTGACACGTAAAAGAAATTTCACAGACGGAAGTCAGGATTCTATGGTAGATGGCCAAGCATTACAATAATGATTTGAGCTTAAAACTTCCAGCTCATGATGTGTGACTTCCAGCTAAATGATGCGTGACTTAGTGCTTTGTCGAAGTGACCGCTGCACTTTCGTACCGGCTACGCACAGCTCTTTAGTTCTATAGACACCTATGTTAGTTTGTAGAGACATTAGATTATTTGGAAGCAGGGGATGCGAAAAATGAGCAGTGCCTTCGCTGGGACTCGAACCACGGACCTCTCGAATACGCGTCGAGCGTGCTGACCACTACACCAAAAAGGCATGCGAAGAAGGCGGGAGAAATACCTTATATACTCCTCCTTTTAAAGGAAGACTGGGGATTAGGGAACCCAATCGCCAAATCCTGGTGATTAAGAATCATCATTCGCCACCTTTTAGTTCGGGAGACGCTGTAGAGACATTAGTTTGTTTTTCTTAAGCAGGAGACATGAAAAATGCTCAGTGCCCTCGCCGAGACTCGAACCATGGACCTCTCGAATACACGTCGAGCGTGCTGACCACTACACCACGAAGGCATGCTAAGAGGGCGGGAAAATATCTTATAAGTTCATTGTTCTCTGTTATTACCCTGAGCAATAGTCATCTTAAACTCTCATTCCTCCGTTCATGAAGGCCTTATTGATTCCAGCTTCACAAAAGCGCACTCCCATAACTTGACCTCAACAACTGCTATCGTTTAGAAAAAGATTTTCAAAGTTTCATGCGAAACTTTTCTCCTAATGTTGTACGAGACTTCTCTTCATTTTTACAAACTCTACTACGTACTTTGCTCATGGCCAATCATATACAAAGAGTTGGACTCAACGAGAAACATCAAACCGTATACCAGAGTTGCACTGTAACTCATCCACACTCATTGTCCTTTCCTGGTTCTTCTAAGCCGTGCAAAATACTCCTTTTAATTAATTTTGGGATACACATGTGTTAGTTGTTATGCGCATGGTTCACATATTTGTCATTAATTTAAATTAAATTAAGTGTAACGTATAAAACGTAAATCCTTTCATTTTCAAGTTTTAAATTTTTATGTGTCAGTTTTCTGAAAGTTAACAGTATGCATTCCGTTATGATTACTGAAGATTCTTATTGATAAAAGTGAATGTTAGTTATAGAATTTTAAGAAGCATTTAAAAGAACCCATATAATAAAACTGAAATAAAGAAGCAGATAGAATCATATACGTTATTTACAATTTAACGTATTTGTGACAGACCACAAAGTTTCAACTTATATTCTTCTCTCGTTATCACGTGACTGATTGCAGTGTAGCTGCAGAGAAGGTGCAGGCATTGGTTTCTTAATTATGTATTTGTGAGATGCGTCACGAATGAACTTTAGAAAGCTGATACGTTCATCTTCATTAAAGAAATTTTAACTTCTTTAAGGAAAATAAAAAAGTAATAATTCTTAATCAAATCTTAGTCTAAAAGAAGTGGAATACATGTTAAAATATTTTCTTTTAGTCTAAAAGAAGTGGAATACATGTTCAACTATTTTTCTTTCAGTTAAATGCATTAATAATTATTTTTTTTCTTCTTGCACTTATATTTAATCTACACGTATGAAAAATTATTTTGTTATCTATTTAATAAATTGCCATAAATTATTGAAATTACTGCGAACTTTGTAATCATTAATAAGACAGTATTAATAACCAAATGGATAAAAGAAAATGCTTACATTGCTTTAGGATGCAGCTTAAATGCACAGTGCATATTTTAATTTCTTATTTCTGCCGATCTACCACTCTCCACAACCCTGAAGAAATTATCAAAAAGTCTTTTTTAAGGTGTCATATTAGTAGCGTTTTAAATGGCGTTGAAAATGATATGTTCTAGCGTAAAAGTGAAGATGAGAATCCAAGTTTTAAAATTAAGATTTCAAAAGTGAAGGTATACCTAAAGAAGATTCTCAGTAAATTAGGTAGTTTATACGTATATGTGTCTGAGTGTGTGTGTGTGTAAGGAAAAAATATTTAAAGACGCAAACTTCTGATTTTAATTCGCAATAGCTCCTTTAATCCACCACTTTAATGTGGGTATTTCCCCTTTCTGTTCTAAAAGTGGTAACTATAAATAATATTTCATTCTAAACTGCTTCATTTCAAAATCAATTCACATCATACAATCTTAAGTAACACTGCAATCTTATCCAATCAGTGACTAAGATTTCATTTGAGAACCAAAACTTTTTGACACTGTCTCACACTTCTGAAAACGTCGACACGTTTCCGTTTACTTCCTTCTTGGTAACACGCGTAACGGCTAGCTGCTCTCTGTATCATCCATTAAGATGTGCTAATCTTCCAAAAATATGGGGTGCATATTGCGCTCACAATGTTATGTGAATCCAATTACGGGTTCCAAAAATTATTTTATCCTGAAATAAAAAGTTTCGTAACGTAGCTATGTTTGTCTGCAAGTTTCATCCTTCTACTACATAATTATCATTTCGTATGTTAGCATCATCTGCAGCCATCGGTCATGATTAAAAAATATTCTTGTCTTCTCTCGGCATCCTAAATTATTATATGTATTATTACATATGTAAGGTATAAAATACTAAATTATAGTATGTTACAATACTAAATTATTACATATGTGAGGTATAAAATATGAAAGATAATTACTATTTTAATTGACAATAAACCTGTTAATTCCAAATTGCAATTTAAATACAATCCCCTTTAAAGAATGTACTGCGCTATTGTCGTTATAGTTCTTCTGCAGTAATCCGCAGTGCTGTAAGCTCTTGCCCAACTGCTCTTCAGGATTCAAAACATTGCGAACTTATGAAAAGTTCCATAGACGTAATGTAAACCAGTTTGCCATTACGCAGCTACAATGCGGAGGGAAAATTCGCCAAGGGATTTGGGGACGGAACCTGACGGTAAGAATTTCCCCCTCCGCGATGTGTGCAGGAAATTGAGGAACACGTGTTAAGAAACGTTCTTTGACAAAACGTTTCTTTTTTGACGTTTCGCGATAAATTAAACTTGGTTTTCAAATTTTTTTTTTTTTTTTTTTTTTGCTCAAGATAACTAATCCATTAATTAATTTACTTGCGCGAAAAAATATTTTATTTTCCTTTAAAGAAATTTAAAACGATATTCGGTGTGTAAACTCTCGATAAACTGACCTTCGAACTTCGAGGAAGGCTTCGTTGTTCGAGCTTTGGTGCTTTGGCGACAAATATTTCGCGCATGCGCAGCTGTTTCCCTCTGCGTTGGGACGGAGCCGCTTCTGTTGCGCAGAAGTTTTCCTTCTTAACAATACATATTCTTTGGCTTAGCGGTATCGTCTGTCAGTTAAGACATACTCTATCAATTTAGAATGCATATTGGGGTGCTTATAACACTCTTAGTGTTGTATCAGTCAAGAATAGATAAATTGTAAAATTAGTCGTCCCGAAATAAAATTATGTTTTAATTATCAAGCTAGTTGCGCGTTTCCAGAATTCCATTATCCACTGCAACAGTTTCAAGCTTCTTTTATTACGCATCCTAACTCACGTGCAACATATATCTTTCTACAACATTTTGACTATGATTGATACTTAATTGGTTTATCTTTTCCCAAAATTATTACATATACATATATTTCATTACATTTCCAATTTTGGAGTCTTCCTTACCTTAAATTCGAGGGCTGCTATTTTTTAATATTTCTTCAACTACCTTTCCTAACTCCTGCGCGACTTACATCTTTCTACAACACCTTGGGCACGGTTGTTAGTTAATTGGCTTCATCTTCTGCCAAAATTATAACACGCACACACACACACACACATATATGTAATATTTCAGTTATTTTAACACATCGTGGGTGAGTGGTGAGGCTATTCCATTACACGTTTTGGTAGATGGTTGACGAAGCTGGGATGATTGAACCACGGAGAAAAAATACAACTCAGGACTTTCACTTTTAACAGCATATCTTTATTTTAATTTACAGCAGATGATTTTTCCCAGATGAAGTTACTCAAATAACTTATTCAGTAATTGAACTATTAGATACGACTGACTTTAAACTTTAATACTTCATAACGTTCTAAAGAAAGAGGAGCATAGCGCAAGCGTTAGCAGGACTAAGGCGAGAAGGCATCTGTGTATGAAAACTTATGACGCAGCATTTATATGAGGAGGTTATGTAACAGGCGCGAATGTTCCAGAAGGTACTGGTCTAGGGGAGGATCCTGAATTGCAGAAAATTAATTAAAGGTTGCTAGTTCGCAAAGAGCAAAGCCATCGTATTTTCACACACACACACACACACACATCCAGATATATATCTAGAGAGAAACTTAATAAGAATATATATATATATATATATGTATGTATATTGTAGAGCTATTAGGTTATTTTGAAGCAGGAGACATGTAAATGATAAATGCCCTCGCGGGGACTCGAACCTGAATCTCTCGAATACGCGCCGAGTGTGCTACCGTTACACCACGAAGGCACTGGAAGAAAGGAGAAAATACTTTTTTAAGGAAACCTTCCCCTTTAAAAGGATGACTGGAGATTAGGGGACCCAGTCGCCAAATTCTGGTGGTGACGAATTTGTCCACCACCTTTTTAGTTCGGTCCCCTGTATAATGCCTGGTGTTCTTTGGTACCATACACTAATTAGACGTTAACAGACTGTACAAGGAATAATCCTGAAGTACGATAAAGTCTAGAGAAAGGATGCAAAGAGGCTTAAACCAGCTTAATGGTTAGAAAAACCTTCCCTTAAAAACTAACTTGTTTCTTCCTCATTTGGACACAAGAGCGCTAACTCATTTACATTCTACCAAGAAAGCGTGGGTTGAAAGCGAGATGAATAGGAAAGGTTGCTTCAAAATAAAATTAACTCTTAAGTAATTTAAATAAATCCCGACAATATATTTCATTACTTTTCCAATATTAAAATACCACTTTAAATTCAAGAGCTGTTATTTTTCTTAATTACTTTTCCAATTTTAAAGTCCTGCAGAAGCTTAAATTCGAAGAAACCCAGTATTTCATGTGAAATTACTGAAAATAATAATAATGACTATCTGGAATGTTTTCGAAACATATGCATTATATGAAACCTAGCTATACGGCAAAGATTTCCCCCGAATGAAATGAATTAACGGTAATTCAAGGTAAGTTTTTTTTTAAATGTTTTATTTAGTTTCTGACAATCTACGTACTATTTTATTATTTAAGCGATCCACATGGAATTAGACTTTGTGAGTGCCATGCAATTTTTAAATGTTTCTGAAACCTAAGCCGTGAATGTGACTCAAATCTCATAGCAGCATCGCTTCACGGTGCTCTTATTCAACTGAGCTATTCAAAGTCATTAACCAACTTCGAATAATTTGACCTTCACTAACTGATCTGAACCTCAGTTCTTTAAACTGCACAATGTTTTAACACTATGAAGAAATATTAATACTTCAGTTAGCGATAAAATCTTTTACGTTACAGATAAAGATTAGAAACATGAAGGCATGTTGCGTGGCTTTACAATACTTTAGAATGCCGATCTACTGAAGCTGTAAAGACAAACAGACTTATGCCTTTTTTTAACCTTTGACTGTAGTAAACAAAAAATCAAAATGACGGTTTAAAGTAAAACCTATTTATTAATATGTTTGTAGAGACATTAGGTTAATTACAAGCAGGAGACATGAAAAATATGCAATTCCTTCGCCGGGAATCGAACCACGAACCTCTGAAATACCGGCTCAGTGTGCTGACCATTACACCACGAAGGCACGCTAAGAATGTGGGAGATATACCTTATATATTCCCCCTTTTTAAAGGGCGACTAGGGTTTTAGGGGACCTAGTCGCCAAATCCTGGGTGTGAAGAGTCATCATCCACAACCCTTTTAGTTCGGGCGCCAGTTGTAGAGACATTAGGTTAATTACAAGCAGGAGACATGAAAAATATGCAATTCCTTCGCCGGGAATCGAACCACGGACCTCTGAAATACCGGCTCAGTGTGCTGACCATTACACCACGAAGGCACGCTAAGAATGTGGGAGATATACCTTACATGTTAACCTGACGATTACGCAAAACTTAGAATAGAACCGAAACACGGTATCGGCTACTCGCAGTAATTCAAAACAAAAGTTCCAGTTAAATTAAAAGATAAAATACGAATTAATATGCACCAACGTAAGCCTTATATCGGCCTTATGTGTTCGCGAAGCAAATGCGGTTTGCCGAAGCTAAAACCGATGAATCAATTGAAACAGAAGGGAGTCATTATCATAGAGGTGGGAGTAACAGGTAAATAATCACCAAAGACTGCCAAAAACGCTTTCTCAAACTCAAGAATTCTTCACTTATTTATGATTTAACTAATTTGCATTCTGGTAGGAGCTGACGAAAGTAGAAGTTATATCAAAACCAAAATAATAAGATAACTATCTTAACTTACAATAAACTTTATTTGCTAACGACATACGAGGTCTTTTGTTCCTTCTGTATATGATAAGAGTGCGTTGCTCATCAATGAAGAAGCGTGAATCTTTATCTGTACTTCTTAATAACATTGTGAAATAAACGTGTTTAATATCACAAGCAAAGGAAAAATTAAACGCATTTCCAAATTCACTATAATGCATTTCAAAACTCCCGCTTCTTTCTGCAGTTTGCATTTAAATAAAATCGATTGGGAATAAAGAAATTTTGTTGAAACGAACACATCGCAATTCTTCATTGCATATTTTTCTGTTTTTAATTGTATGCAACTCTTTTGTAGTTGTGTGCTTTTTAATGTTTTAATATTTAACTCTGTATACATCAAGCTACACTCAAAGATACACACAAACAAAAAATTGCAAAAATAAAGGTTGGAATTTTTTTAAATAGCTTTTTTTTAATTGCGTTTTCATTTTTTTTCTACTGAAGATTCAATTTTATGATTTCGAAGAATTGGATGTAATTTTGATTTGAGAATAAAATAAAGGGAAATTTACGCTATTTTTCATATGTTTAATTAAAAAACTTTTTTTTTTTTTTTTTTTTTTTGAGGCATTAAATGGTAATTTAAAGCTTCCAAACTGCAAGGTTTTATCGGGAGGAAGAGGAATATATTCAGTTCTCTCTTTTTCCCCAAAGAAATTTTTACACTAATTTTCTTTTTACGGAAAGAATTTTGTTATTATTTACATGATAACAATCAGTCACAGAGTAAATATCTTTTTTTTAATACCAAGATTACAAAATTCGCGTGTCTCTTTTGTTTGTTCGGGAAGTAAAAGCATGGAACCAATACACTATGTGATCAAGCACACAATTTCCTTTTATTTGCTTAGTCATTATGAAACTGCAATTTTCTTTTTTCGCTGAGTTGATAGATCACCTATTTTTTGATTATTCAACTGTAAAACAGTTGCTGTCTTTTTAAAACAGAAATTATTAACAGGAAATTATATTGCCAGTTCTGATAAATGACACTATATCGTATAGTCTGACGTTTGGTAACATTTAAAATACTAAAGTATTAGTATATTTTATTAATTATTATTAATGTATTCACAAGCAAATAAAAATTGCTTCTGATTTTCTAATGACATCAAAGCTGGAGGTGTTTACCTCAAAATGTTAGTCTTGAAACAGGAGTATGTTGTATGACTTTTGAACAAGAAGTTGCTACAAAGAAAAAGAAAAGTAAAGAATGGATGCTATATTTTTTCTTACTTTACTTTTGAATCATACAGAAATAAAATGATGATCATTCCTAACCTTAAATATTTGCTATGCAGTAGAATCGCTTTCAACTGTACCGATTCCTGATAACAGATTTTTCTAGATAATTGACTATACATTTCTAGACGTTATTTATTCATTGTTTTATGACGCCATCTGTAGAAATTGTATCTTGCGAAATCCAGCTGTAGTGGTTTAGATCTATCGGCCACAATTAAATAAGTAATATCGAAAATCGTACAGACTATTTAAAATTAAAACCCATAACATGATTTTATATTTCAGAAAAAAATTAAACAACATTTTAAAATTATCATGTTTATAACTGCGCGAAAGTTTTGATCTTGATACCCTACTTGCAAGATTTTTGCTATAGTTTTAGATACTCTCTGTGTATATAATGAAGCTTCCTACGCACACAAACGAACATTTCTCGGAAATCCTATGAAACCCAGCAGTTCTTTTTCAGCTTCCTTCCACAAAACTTTCTTGCTTTGCGTTTCGTCTTTATCTTCATCCTTCCCCTCCTCGTCGTTATCTTTCTCCTTTCCCAGCACATGTCCGATTATTTCTTCACCATCTTGATTTAATGAGACGAGAAAAGAATTGTCTACATCCACCCGAGACTGCATCTTCCCTTCACTAACATTATTATTATTATTTTGGTTTGAATGTATAAGTAAATCGAATATGTCAGACATGGACGCCTGACGTGTTTTAAAACAAAGAAAATCATTTGTCCCTCGACGAACACGATCACAGGCCAAGCGATGGAATGCAGTGTTCTCTATAGTTTTTCAAGTTAGAGGCAGAGGAAATAGGCGTCTTTCAATATGCATTGTTTTTGAAAATCGTGGACACTACTTTCAGAAAAGGGATTGGTAGTTCATCTTTATATTCTGTATAATTACTTGATTCACTTCTTGGATAAGGTTTGTTACGTTGGGAGGCAGAAACGTAACACAAATGATTTGAAATCTTCCGACTGTTAACCCGTTACATGCATTTTTATCTTATAAACCTAAATTTCGGATTTAAATTTACACTTTTAAAAGTGTCGCTATTTTATTATTATCATGGGTGCCAGCTACAAGGGATTTTACTGTATTTTAACTTATGTTTCCCTAAAACTAATTTGAACCATTTTAGTTTAATATCTGCATTTACACACATAGCTTCCGTGTATTTACATACTTACCTACTCGGAGGTGAGTGTGTGAGTGAATCTTTGTATTCATTTTAGTAAAATATTAAACCTGCGGACCAACTGGCTGCACTACACATCAATGTAGGGTTTTACGTTATTTTTTTAACATATAAATTTTTCGAAAAAGCTTTCATTTATTCCCTTATTTTGTTACCTACGTTTTCCTGCCAGAATGAATTTTCAGTTTTACGCTTTATGCGAAATAGGGTAGAAACTACTATTTAACCTGAGGTCTGAGCTACTTCAGTTAGAGTAGAGCGTGTTCTGCTTTACGGCAAAGTTATTAGGTGCTAGTTAAAGCTAGCTATCTTACGACCGTGCTTATTGCGTGCCTGCTAGTCTACGCTAGTGACTGCAGTTAGGAGCAACTATGCGTTAACAACTGTGTGCAAGCTTAGGCTGTTTATTCTAGTTAGCATTAGTTTAGTTTCAAATTTTCTATTTTTTAGTTCAAGCCATAAGTGCTGGCTTCTTGCACGCCCAAGTGGGGCCGTTTGTGAAATATGTTTGAGTAAAAATAAAAGGGTATTTTAACCCTTCTTTAGAGTTGTAACTTACACAGCAGAACTTAGCAAATAGCCGCTTCACAGTTCCAATAGATTCTAGCAGTCTAATAACTTTAATTTAGCTAGAATACTACAATAAGAATTTTGTGTCCCAACAAAATAAGGAAAGGAGCATGCCACTATATCATCGTTTGGTCTTTAGCCCCGACTTTATCTTTCCTGTTTAGGTGGATGTTGGTTCAAGCTCCATTAAGTTTTCCCCACCTTCTGCTGAAGAGGTACCGATGTCAATCGCACCAGATATTGATAGAATCCTTTAAAAAATCTGCATCAATATGAGGTCGGTCATTTTGCTTAAAATAAAATAAGCTGTCATTTGCAGGAAGTATTTATTTAAAGTTCCTTGCGCAAGCGATCTATTGAAAAACATGCATAGATCTGTTTTAATAATCAAAATATTTTTTTATTAAAAGTACACGAAACGGTGTGGCTTTAATTTGCAATGAAATAATGTCATAAGAAATATTTCCTTTTTACTGTTTGGCAGCGCTATTTTTGAGACTCTTTTAAATTTATGATTCTTTGTTCTGTTTCTTGTTATTTCAATTCATAGTCATGAACCACAGCCACAAGAAAAGCACGCGTACCAGCCAATATTCTTTTTTGGTAATATCTTTTTGAAATGGCACTTCGCTGTGCTTCTCACACAAACAAGTTTCAATATTCTTTTCATTTCAAATTATTACATCTAACGCTTGCTATCCGCAACGGAATACACAGATCTACTTCTTGGAACTTCAAAATACCATATTGTTATTATTATTTCTGAGCTTCAGAAGATTGCTTCTAAATTTCCAATGAAACAGATCGTCCCTGTTTAGCTTAAATTTATTTCAGGTGTGAAAATGAATACTACGTAAGAAGATCAGATGGAAATTTTTTTATGTCATGAAGTTTTAATTCTTATGTTATTCATTTACTGGAATTTTTACTTAACTTTTGTAAACTTTTCTTAAAAGTATTAAAATACAACCTGAAATTGCCAAAAAATAGTCTCCCCTCCGCTCTTGAAGAACAAATACGTATTACCTATTGTATCGCAATAAATCGTACACTTAAAATAAAACAAAATATTTTTATTTCCATGAAAGAAAACACACGGCACTTTTTCGTAAATAAAACAATACAATGAAAACGCTTTATTTGTCCAAGTCTGCAATCCAATAATTCCTTTTCCAGTTAAAATAAAGAAATAAAATTAAGTTACAGCCTGTTTGTCTTTAAACAGGCTGTAAGAATAAATACCTAACATGTTAATCGCATTTTTACTGTCCAAACATTTAAACAAAGTTACTTTTGCTTGTATAAAACAAATCGAATAATTTATTAAACTAATACTAAACTAAAACATATGTTATTGACTTAAAATAAGAAAAGAGTAAAATTAACAATGTAATGTATATTACATTTTTGTCTTTGCAATGCATAATAAATTTTTGATTTTAATATCATTCAATTAAAAATGGGAAAATAAATTAATGTGTCTTTAAATTAATTTTAAATCATTTTAATTAAGAAAATTTAAAGACACGTAAATAAATTTAGAACAGGTAATTAATTTTTCGTATTTGAAAGAAAAACAACGGATCCAAATAAAATGTTTTTTTTAAATATCTGGAGAGCTGATGCCTTAAAGTATCTGAGTGCGCAGACACTTTCAGATTATATTTTGCATCTCCTTTTCTCTCGACAAATACATGATGTAATTGTGGGGTTTTACTATTTAATCCTAAAGTTCTAACTTAGAACCCCACGAACACTAACAAGCGAATAATCGCTTAAGTGTGTGAACAGAACACGTAAGACTTAAGCAGGGTTTAAGACCCTTTATTTTTCAGTATATTTACAGTCAGTTCCTACTTGGAACTTTACACAAAGCAGCCACTCGGGCTTGAACTTAAAATAATAATAATTTAAACTAAAACTAGCTTAACTAAGCTATTTAAAAGGTATAGCCTATCAGAGATCTAACTAGTTGGCCCCTAAGTATTAATTAAATCGGCGAAGCCAAGCAAGGGCCTAAGGTATGGCCGAGCGTAGCAATAGCTCAGAGAGACGTAGCCAAAAGGCAAAGGCGCGCTAGTCAGGGAAATCAGACTCTCTCTCCCGACGTCGGTGAAGTCACGACTTAAATAGTATATAGTTCGACCGCCTTATCCGCGACCATGAGCGCAAGCACGCATGCTCTATTCGGACCGAATTATTCTCAAAATAGGGTGGAAGGATGGGAACTTTCTTTCCTTCCAGCATATCTCTTTCTGGAGAAGTGAAGACTTTCACGTGACCTTTCACGTCGCAGCAAGTAATAACACCCCTTTTGGACGAGTCTATGTGTTTTGGCAGAAAGCCAAGTAGGGTTGCGTTTGAGACGGTCGAACTATACTCTTTCTCATTTGCATTAACTACGTTTCTGAATTTACATTCTGGCAGGAAATTGTAAGCTGAAATTAGAATAAGGTAGGAAAGATACAAAACTTAAAATAACTGTTAATAAACTTAGGATAAACCTTACATAATATTGAAAAAAAAATCGTATTTTCGTATAAAAGTTCTGCAAATTTAAACTACAGCTTGTCATGAGTATCGAGTAAAACAATAAAAAGGTGTTTAAAGGCAAACTCACATCTGCTGTTATATTTGCTGTTAGCGTAAAGGAAAAACTATTATACTGGTGTCCCTAAAATAATTTTGAGAATTCTGATACCTTTAGAAACTTTGCAGTTTGAGATATATAAACTAAAGACAGTTCTAATGCGAAGTCTTGAATTCGCCGTTGAACTCCTTCGTTTTCTATGCAATATTAAATTCTCTAAACCGTGGAGAGAGACATAAAATCTATATTTTACCATATATATTAGCAGTTGTTTTAAATATCCATAATGTAATTTGTAATTTACCAAGAACGGTTGTAGTCTTCTGTTTCATCCGAGGTATGATTGGTCCCTTTTATCTCGCTTAATCGCCATTCTGTTATATTCTGAAAAGCATTTCTTAAAAATATAAAAAAAATATATTAAGGAATAATAGACTGCTTAGAAGATTTCTTTGCATTATTTTACAATAAGCCGTTAAGAAAATCGATTGCAAAACTAGTTCTAAAATGGTCACTAAATGACAGAAGCAATAACAGAACAGTTTATGGAACTGAAATGAAAATAGAATGGTAATCAATCAAAAAAATATTCTACGTCTGCTTTCAAATTTGCCTCCACATTTCTTACAACATTTTAGTACGATTCCTCTGAACTTTAAAGAAAGCTGAATTTTAATAACATAACAACAACAAGGCAATTTAAGCAAAAAACATTAATCATATTTGATTGTAGAGGCATTAGGATTTTTTTTTTAAATAGGAGACATGAAAAATGAGCAGTGCCTTCGCCGGGACTCGAACCTTGGACCTTTCGAATACGCGCCGAGTATGTCGACCATTTGTTCTTATATAGTCCCCCTTTTTAAAGGGCAACTGGGGACTAGGGGATCCAATTGCCAAATCCTGGTGGTAGAGAATCATCATACACCACCTTCTTTAGCTCGGGTGCCACTGTATAGCCATTAGGATTTTTTTTTTTTAATGCTGTGAGAAGGAAAAATTAGCAATGCCCTCGCCGGAACTTGCACCTCGAACCTCTCGATACGCGCCAAGTATGCTGACCATTACACCAAGAAGGCATGCTAAGAAGGTGGGAGAAATACTTTATATTACTTATGTGCTGAATTTTTATCTCTTAGAATATCAATTAGGTAAATATTTGACCACTTTTATTTTGTTGTCATGTAAAAGGAAAGATAGAGGATACATTTCATATTTTAACTCTAGTTATTAGGCCCCCAAAATGTTTCTTATTTAACTTTTTAGATTCCTTGTTTGCTTTCAGATTATTCTTTATTTCTTGTTCTTTTATTACAGTGTGTTTCAATGCATAAGAATTATCAATGCACAAAACCTTGAAAAGAGCTAATAACAAAATCAAGCCTTCTTACGTAGTTTATCTTATTTTATTGAGATTTGAACGAAGAGAGCAAAAAAAAAAATTTTTTTTTTGAAAAGGTATATGTAGATTACTATTCGCTTCAATGGTTCTTTTAAGAGTTTTTACACTTTTTATTTATTCTAAGGCACTTATATTTTGAAATCTTAGCGTTTTTGCAAGAAGTGCAGTATTACTATACTTGAAAGCTCATTCCGTGTTAAAATAGCAAAACTTTGATTGAAAAAATAATTTAATTGATGGAAGTGTTTCAATCAAGATAAAGTCAAAAGGTTATTATTTTTATATTCATAGAGATTTTTAACAATTTACTGTCAATAAGCAAACTTTTAAAGTGCCCCCAAATGGGAGTTTATGTTGATTACTTTTCCTTATCTTATTCTTTTCTACTAAGTGATTCTTTTTAGCCTCTTAAAAATTACGGCTTTATTGGCCTTTTCACCGCTTTAAGAACTTCATTTTTATCATTGAGAAATAATACTTAATAAGTTTGTTATAAGGTATTCTACTAAAGATAAATCAAAATAGCGAAATTATATCTCGAAGTGTATTTATTCCAAAAAGATTTGACAGAGAAGTAAGTTGCGGATATAGAATTTTCAGCTGTTAAGTTCTGTATTGGCAGTATTGTGGATATTTTAGAACGCATATGATGCTTATAACCTTCATTTTACGTGAATGCAAATCGAATTTCTACTGCTCACGTATTAGTCTTAAGTCTTCGTTCTACTTCAATTTGTGTCAAATTATGTTCTAATGAAATACTATTAAAATGAAAAAAAAAAGGTGAACAACAATATACAGCTGAATTTTATGTGAAATCTGGCAAAATTTCTATCCAAACTATCCATAAGATTTATGGACTGATTGTTTTGAAAAACTACTTAAACTTTTATCCTGCCCATGGAGAGATGAACTTAACGGTTCAATGCGCAGCATATGGTATGGCCAGCAAAGTTTCAGTAACAAACCTGTTACAAAACTAGTTATAAAATTATTATCAGGTGACAGAGGCATTAACAGAATAATCCAAGGAAATGAAATAAAAATATAAATAATAATATATAAATTAATGATTCTGAAGATACATAAAACCTTAACTTCACTTATTTGAAACTTGAATTTTTCTCTGAAAGTATATCTCACAGAAATTTTTTAAGGTTCACTTTGAAAAGATCAGGAAAGGTAATCAATACTTTCGAAGATCTTTGACAGCAAAAAAGGATGTATTTATCAAAGAAGTTAGAATAATAAACATTTAATTACCAAGAAGTATTTGAAAACCTATAGAAGGAGAAACGCTATGTGCAGCCAAACATTGTAAGCAGGTGGATGCTTCAAAGCGATAATATCCTCCTTATTCCTAATTATCTGTCGTCGAAGTTTCGACACCATAGAGGGCATTCTAACGGTTCTCTAGACCGCTATTCTGTATTGATATTTATCTCTCTTCTGTAAAGTAAATGACTGAATAAATAAAGTAAATGACTTCCAACATTTCTGCAGAAAGTAAGAGCTGGGTCTCGACGACGTTTAGCTTAAGAAAAGAATTTCTTTGAAGGCAAACATATGTACTTAAAATCTGTTTCAAGAGCAAAGGTTTTTCTTTTTTCAAGCAATAAACATTCTCATCAATCTCATTATTTTCCTGTCATATCTCCTACGCTTTTGACTTGTGTCATGAGCAGACAGAATCTTTCAAGAAACCGATCTCGTGCATACTTCAGCTAAGAATAAATAAGAGTAGTGTCAAATTTGACACATACAGGGAAGATTACTTCATAACCTTCTTCTAACGATTACCACTTTCTGTAGATAGCACACAGACTGCTCATGCGCCAAATACACTAAATTAAAATACTCTTATTTTTATTTAAACACAACGGAAAACAAACTCAGCGGAAAAGCGCTTGTTTGGGTGAAACCAACCTGACGACTTAAAGTGATAAGTCTACCCATAGGGTCACTGACAATGCGGTGTCAAGAGATCTTTTTCAGTGACCTGATTTAAAAACAATGGTACTTTTCCTTTTCTAGTTAAGTTAAAATAATCGTCTACCAAATAAAGATCAGCGACCTTCAGCACCTGAAAATCTGTATGGTGAACACGCCAAACAAAAATCGTTTCAAATAATTTGAATTTAATCGCCTGTCAGGTGAAGTAACGTGATTACGTTGAAATTCATTGGGACTGAATTCGTTGAGATTATAATGCGAAGAAAGATTCAGTTTGTTTCTTAATCTCTTCGTTTAAATTTCCGGTTCGTAGCCAATCGCCAATGACATGTCGTTTGCTACTTTATCGCATAAAGCCTGAGCAGCGTAACCGTAATCGAAAAAAAAGCCAAAAGATTTTTCGCTTTTTGTGGGGAAAGGGGGGAAGCCACAGCTAATGTAGCGTTCAGCGTTTAATTTCAAAAGCCCATACTTTTTAAGTAGATGGGGGATTTGTTTTAATTTTGTTTCTGAAAACACTACTTCTCTGAGTCACTGGATATAGGATCCTACTTTTCGAACTACTTTATTCGCAGGAATCAATATTTCATAATATGAAGAGCTGAAAATAATAAAAAATTTGAAATTATCGTTGATAATGTAGAGCATTGAAGATTCTGATGAGGAACATGTTACTATCATTTTCTCAAAATATCACCAACAGTACTCGAAGGAAAGAAGTAGTAGCGAGAGATTAAACTTGATCCCGTGACTTGAAGGTTGCCAGGAAACGTATTAATCAATTACGATTATACTTCATACAGGAAGGAAGTAAAAGAAGTTAGTTTTCTGTATTAGATAATATCTGCGTAAATACATTTGGCTGACTGTTCATTGAAACTGCGTGCCTCTAAAATGGGAAGAATATTCTGTATAAATTGTTCGAAAGATAAATCTCTGTGACAATTAACTTAACGTTAAAATTAAAACTTAATGTTTGTTACATAAATTAAAGGCTTTAATATCAATTTTTTTTTTAAATTGTTGGCATCTTATTTTATAGGAATCAGTACGGACAACAATTATATCTTAAACATTCTAATGCAGAAAGAAAGAACATTTTAGTAAGAAAACTTTTATCAATAACTATATACTTTCGTGTTCTTTATTACAAGAAAAGTGAAAAGTGTTCGACTGGCATTCCTTATTTTTACACTGGAAAAATTTAACATTGGTTAGCTCAGACCGGATAGGGTTATTGGAAAAATATTCAAGGCCTGCATGCCGAAGAAAAGGGAGGCCTTTATGGAGAACATTTTTCAGGGAATTGGCCTGTATTCACATTACACACGTTGAAAACCACGAAAACGCCAATTCAGCGAGCTCGTTCCTCAGGATTTGAACTTTAGTTAAACTATCAATGTTCAGAGGTTTTATCGCTCAACCACTTAATAAGTCTGACAATTTAGAAATATCTCGATAAGGAAAAATTATAATCCAATTAACTTGAATCGATTTTTATGTGTCAAATCTTGAATGAATACATATTCTGCATAAATAATTCTTAACACTTAAAATCCGTAATATTTAAAAATTTCATAACTAAGTTTTCAGTCAAAGCCATAAAAGCAGATTTCAAAGCTTGAGGTAAATCTTAATGTGGAAAATATGGAGCTTTTCGTGGTAAGTTTCGTGTTAAAAGTGTTAATGTAAAACAGTATTCGATAAAAACAATTTAATACTGTTTTACATTAAATACACTTTTAACACCTCCACATTAAAATTTAACTTACTGTAGCTTAACATCTCGACTCCTTTCGTTTTCTTACTTCAGACAAGTGCTTCGCTCTACAAGGCGCTGCTTTCGGTATCCTGTTCTTTAATACATCCTCAAGCATCTTAAATAGTTATTCAAAGCCATCAATAAAGGCCACCAAAAGTTGTTGTTAAAATATTTAATGATAACGCAAATTTCCGAGGCATATTTTCCGCTGTGCACTGATCTTTGGACATATGTAAATACGCTTTGCTCACATTTAATCTGGAACTTTATTCAAAGCAGATTTTTGCATAAATAATATTATCGTCTGAACATTTTTAGAAGAGTATAATTTCAGCGAACGAAAAAAAGCAGAAAAGCGAAGGGTAGATGTCAGGTACGGTTCCTTTAATAGTAACGTCGTTTTTATACAGACAAACTTTATACTGGTGGACAAAATTAAGAGATGAAACACTTTTGCCAAAATATCTCAAGAAATACTGGATAGAAATCAATGAAATTACGTATGATTATAGTTTATTGTATGACAATAATGTATACAAAATAACAATGAAAATACCATTCATTAGCATGAGTTATGGCCAAGCGTCCAATGTGGTCCAAACTTGGTTGAGAGATGGCAATGAAAACGTGGCTAGCATGGAGTGTAGTCGCTTCTGATAAACAGACAGCATGCACAACGAGTAGATATGCTGTTAACAAGAGAGTTTATGAGTTCCTGTGGAAGTCGCCCCCATTCCTCCACCATGGTTCTGGATGGAAATTGGCGTATTGCAATAATCCCTCCCCCAAGAGCATCCCAAGCATGTTCAATACGATTGAGGTCAGGAGATTTTGCTAGCCAATCCATTTGGTGAATATTCTCGCTTTCCAGATCATCATCATCAGGTGATCCCTATGTAGTCGTGCATTGTCGTCTATAAAAATTAACTCGGGGCCAACAGAAGCCGTGAAAAGTGACACATAGAGCTCTAGAATCTCCTGTCTGGACTTCTGGGCATTCACGGAACCAGTGCAAACACATGGAGCGGTGTGCGAGCATCCTGCATGATCCCCATCCAGACCATCACTCCTTCACCCCCATATTGGTCCCTTTCCATGATGTTGCTGGGATGGTATCGGGTCCCAGGTTCCCTCCATATCAATAGCTGCCGAGAATCAAGTTGTAGACTGAATCTGGACTCATCCGAGAACACAGCGTCAGCAAATTGAAGATGTGTCCAATCACATCTTCAATGGGCTGACGTTATACACACCATTGCAAACGCTCTCTTTTGTGGGAGTGAGTGAGTGAGATGCAAATAGTAGGCTTTCTGGCATAACGTAATGTCTCATGCAGCCTTCTGGCAACTGCCTTCCTTGAAACTGGTGTCTCTGTGGCAATGGCGAGGTCACGAGACAGTTGTGTGGCTGTAGACGTCATCTAGTGCTTAACTGAAAGTACCAAATACCGGTCGTCATTCGTCATTATGGCTTTCAGGCAACCTTATCCTAGTCTTCTAGACACTATCTCGCTGCTTTTAAACTAATTACCCAAATTAGAGATAACATTTGACATGTACTACATCCCGTTTTCTTGCCACTCGGGCTTGGGACTGTTCTGCCTTAAGCCTACTCACGTTTCACTATTTCATACCTTCGTCTAAACGATGACGAGTACTCATTTCACATAAAAACAGCATCAGAGTTTCTCATCAGCAGAAAAAGACAGCAGAAAATAACAAGATTATTCAAGAAAGACGATAAAAATCACTTCTGTATTACAGAGCAGAATGAGCTGAGCAGCCGGACACGGACTTTTATACCTCTTGCTGAAGTAGCGACGTCCATAGGAGTACGTAAACTCATCTCAGTGACACCCGCGCTACAGTGGCATTATATGGCAACCAAATGTCTAGGTTTTTTGTGGTATTTTAGAAGGAATGCAAGAAAATGTTTTCCAACTCTTAATTTCGTCCACCAGTGTAGTTCGATATCCTTAAACAGAAATAGTGAAAGTCTAATATATTATCATTTTTAAGATTCAAGAAAAAATAAATATAAGCAACTTTTTATTATATCTTTTTTTAATATTTTTGAAAATTTTGCGTTTCCTATTTGGCGATTTTTCTGAGATGCAAGCATTATAAATTTTATTTGATTAAAGTAGAAATTACATGTATATTACAGTTTAATTTGCCTATGTGCGGAATATTTACTTTATTCCTTAGCTGAAATCTTTATGAAATATAAAGCAAATACTCAAATGAAAAAAACTGAGTTATTAAAAACTTTTATGATATCAAAATATTAGAGAGCATTCAATAAAGGGATCAAAGGATGTATTTATAAACAGTTAGTCTTTAGCTCGTTACCTCATTGTTCCCCAAATAATCATTTGGTTGCTATTGTTAGCAGGTACGCAAAAAAAAAAGTTACTCTTAAAAGTCCTGACTGAAAAAAAA
Source organism: Stegodyphus mimosarum (assembly GCA_000611955.2). Classification (NCBI taxonomy): domain Eukaryota; kingdom Metazoa; phylum Arthropoda; class Arachnida; order Araneae; family Eresidae; genus Stegodyphus; species Stegodyphus mimosarum. The sequence goes on along the minus strand of KK112015.1, from coordinate 146,728 downwards.
AGAGTTGTCTTACGTAATCTCACAATATAAAAAATTATTCCATGCAAAAATGTACTATCTCGATATAATCCTTGTGTTGTGCACTTAATCAGATCTATCTTGAAATATTCATTTGAACAAAAGGAATTCCACGTACTTAAAAATTACTTCAGGGAAGGAAAACACATAAAGGTCACAAGGAGATAAGTCAGAGTGTAAGGTCTTATTTTATTCTATCCAATTATTTTTAGTTTTCCTTTCCTTTCCCTCCTGATTTCAGTTTCCTGCCGGAATGTTAAGTTGTTATGACGTAGATGCAAATTCTAAACGTGTTTCAGAAGCAATATTTAAGCTGAGTTTTAACAGTTTATAAAGAGTAGTAGCGGACTTAGTTCCGAGTTTATGTTGCGTGTCTGAATTTAACTCTCTAGCCGGTGTTAGACAAACGTCAGGATTTGTAGTGACATTTCTAGGCTCGGCTTTGCTATGTGAAGCCGGTTTAGCGTTAGTTAAGCTAAAGTAGCCAGTCGTTAGATATCTTAATTTATTAGTAATTTGTTACAACTACGTTATCAGCAAGTCATGCTGATTTGTGAGCACGAAGTGCGTGCATCTGTTTTAATTTAGTTTAAATAAAACGTTTATTTAAAACCTTTCTTCTGCAAAATCGCCCTGTAAATAATAACCTCCTCCTGTTTAATAAAACTGTTCCCATAGTGCGCCAAGCCAAATATCTCGGTGTGGCTATTAATGATAAGCTTACCTGGACTCCGCACATAAATAATGTTAGGAATCAAGCCTTGAAAGTTATAAACTGTCTTCTCCCAATCTTAGGAAAATATTCCACTCTTGATCGGCGCAAGAAGCGTCTTATCTACTTAACTGCTGTGAGACCCATCCTCACGTATGCATCTCCTGCATGGACTGCGGCAAAACCCACCGACATTAATAAGCTTCAAATTGTGCAAAATAAATTCATGAGAATTGCTACAAACGCTCCTTACTACGTCAGGAACTCTGTATTACACAGCGATCTTCGCATCGATACTATTCACGACTACCTACACAGGATCAATGAAAATTTCTACCAAAAAGCGTCTGACTGTGCTCATTTAAATTATTTTCAGACCCTAAACTATGAAATTCTTACTGAGGACCTATATCTCCGTCCTTTTGCTGCATTTACACTGAACGCAGATGAAAATCATCCAACTTAAACTGCCAATTCCAAGCAGCATCCAGCGGAGCCACAGCACGGGAGGGTGACCTCTCACGTGACCTCGGACTTAGAAAATTTCTATCTCCTTTTAGGAGCACCCAACGCTGCTGCAAGGGCTGTACATATTTGTATATATTTTGCATTTATTTCATTACTTTTATCATTTAACTTTATTTCATGTGTGCATACTTTGTTTTATAATCTAAATGCAAATTCTGAGCACTACTGAGAACAATGAACTCTCAAGATAACCACGCCCAGTGCTCGTGAATTTTGAACTTTTCTGCATTTCTATGTAGTTTCTTAGCTTCCTTTAGTAGTTAAATTAATCACTCACAAGACGATTTTAAAAGAGACAAATAAACATTTATTTAAAGATAAATCGTACTCTTAACTTAATAACCTACGTGTAACGTATTCTTAAACGTACATATCATAACAGACGTTCTTAATTCATCGTACCAATATTCATTTCAATCGTACTTTATCTGAATAATAAATATATAATAGAACGACATCCAGAAAATTGGCTGTTGCCATTTCTCAGTAGATATTCTGTCTAATAACTATAAATTAATTTACATCTGTGCTTACATGTTAGTGCAAATTTCTAGTGGTAAACACTTACCAGGACATTTACCAGCTTGTGAAAAATTGGTTTTAATAATTCTGCACGACACATATTTTTAAAATTTAGATTTTATGTGTTTTTCTGTCCCAGCCAATGGCATGGACTCTCGATCATCACATGGCATCACATTTGGACATTGCCTATCAATGCTTATGTAGTAAATATTGTAAATAATGCTACTCTTATATATATTCAAGATCCTTAATGAGGAATTATGTACTGATATATCATGTTTTTTACTTCTAATTTCATTTATTGTGCTTTATTGTATATACCTGTATCTGAAATTCCACCACCCCACGATGAAAAATCTCTATGTGGCAAAGTGGCACCTCTGACTTTAAATATTTCACATCTTGTCTCTGTGACATCTTTCATGACTCTTCTACTTCCAGGTTCCCATATTGGAAGACAACTAGCAAAAAGCCTGCAATCCATGTAGGCTAGGCCCAGTATAATAGCGGTAAATGGAATGGAAAATTTCTTCTGCAGTATTTATTCTTCAAGACATAGCGAGAATTCTCTACTTCGTCTTATACATAGGGTCTGAGTTGTATGCTACCTAAGAATCCTGACTGTATAAGAGTTACTTCTATGATTTACAGCAAACTGCATTGAGAAATTACCTATCAGTTCGTAAGGTAATTATTTATGTTAACCAGTTATTATGTTACTATAACTTCTGCTTTCCGTATTCCTCACCAGAATGTAAATGAGTTAAACAGTATTTGAATTGAGACTGTTGGGTTTTAAGAAAAGCGTGTTTATGGCTTCGCTTGCACGCTATGTGTTAGTTTCCTTCAGCTCTGATAGCTGTAATTATTCGGCTTTGCGTTCTGTCCCTGCCGACACTTCGATTTTGATGCTCCGTGGGAGTACTGAGCCAATTTCTAGTAATATTTAATTGTGTGGTCTCTGAATACTATTCAACGTTTGACTATTCTATTTAGTTGCATCACCACGAGGTGTGGCTGATATTGCTGTACCCAAAAGAATGCCTTAGTCTTTTAAATTATGTTTAAATAAAAAAAGTTATTTAAAATTTCTCACGACTTTGTAGTTACTTCAAGCACACAGATAATTCACTTCACGTCTGTTAGGGTTATTGGATTAATTAACGTTACTAGATCAAGTAAAACCCTACATATTTAACAGTAAGGGGAAGACCTTTATTATGTAAATCAAGTTCATTTATTGAATAGTTGGATACCTTTGACCATTATTGATATTTTTTTATCTTTTAACTGCCTACTTCTCACGCCGAAACTCAGTTAAAAATATGAACCTTGTTTCATTAATTTCCTACTGTTAATGTTTTGGTCTCTCCGTGGATTCAGATAAATTCCTCATCTTCATCTAACAGCTTTATTACGTATTTCAAATCTGTTTTTGCAACCTCATTAATTTAAAATAAGTATCAATTTTTTCAACCTTTCAGTTCTTCGAAGCCAAGCTCCACAAATACCTTTCTCGCTTTCGCTACGAGAAAACAGACCTACTTCCATTCAGACTTATTAGCAATACTCGTATATGGACCGATGACTTAGCTACATGGGATCAGTAATATTCTGAATTTCCAGGTCACCAAATACTGCAGCTGTGTGACATAGCAATTTTCCACTTGATAGCCCGTTATATAAAAGCACTACCTGTGGGAAAAAAATTATCAGAAACAAAAGTAAAAATTTCTACGGAATATTTTACATTGACAAAATTCTTAGGAACTAAGTTTAAAGATTCTGCGCGATTCTCAATTATATGTGTACATCTTCAATTTAACGGCTGTACCCCTTTCAAGGTATTTAATTTTGGTAATAAATAAAATTAATAATAGAACCAGTAGGGCTCAACGCAATCGCATTCGTTCAGTATTAATTTCTAAGTTGTATCCTTGCAGGTCGGGAACATCACAATTTAATTGAAAATACATTCGGCCATTATTTTATTCCTGTTTAAGGCATTACTGGCCGAAAATATGATATGTTGTCAGACTTGTCTTATTATCTGTGCTTATGCGCCCGCTGTTGCCGGATTTATCGACAGTTCACAGTTAAAGCAATTCTTCTTCTGCATGCATTTCATCCTGAAGCAGATTATATCAAACAAGGAAGCGGTCAGTGCTGTATACATAGCAGTGTTCTAATGTTATTTTGTGAAACATTCTAACAATCAAAATGTATATCGCTAATGGTGCCGTCACATTTCTATATAACTTCAACATTCTCTTTATTCCACTGCCTCCATATTCATGCTACTGTCATAGCATTACGTCTCGTTATTGTCATAGTAGTACAGTGGTATGAAAATTATCCTACTAGCAGGAAGATGATTCACTTTTATTGATAGGTTTCCAACTCATTGATAATGATACACAGTTGCTCAAACGATGCTTCTGACCACTATGTACATTCATACTGTATACTTCTAAACAAATGTAAGTCCATCGCAGCTTTTCATTAACCATGCGATTCCTTCTATTATACTAATTCCTTTCTTGGCTTCCAATTTTCATTAAAATGAACAGTTATTCATACTTATGACGAACTCCATCTCCGAAAATAAAGCATCATCATTAGTAGCAATGAAATTATATAAAAAGCACGAACAGGATTCTCCCCAAGGAATCATGACTCAATGCCTATCTGTGTAACATCACATTCAGCTCATGGTTATTTCATACAAATTTAACCATGCCTATAAAATTGGCATCATTCGCTAATGATGTTTTCATTATGGGTACACTAGAAGCGATATTTTGGGGGAAAATAATGCAAAATAAATAACTAAAAATGATAAGAAAATCTGAAAGGTTTCAGATTTTAAATTACGTCCAAAGGCGCGCTTTTTTAACATTTTGTGAGTTACCTTTATTTATTGAATATCATGTTCTTCGTACTTAAACCATAAAATTCAATTCAAGAGCAATGTCGCAAAATAATTTTAAATTCAGTATATCTTTAGAATTTCCGATACACAATCTCAGGCGTTGGAGATAAAAATGTTTTTTCCGTACAACGTTGCCATTGCTTGCTTTGAAATCCTTGAGTCTGTTACTCAAAAAATTGTTAACGTTTTACAAAACATGAAATCGATAATAAAACAAATTCCAATTTCAAATTCGGGCTTCCAGATGCCCCTATTCGCAGTAGGATTACGTCATTCAAAACTGGATAGCTCTAGGTACCGTTGTTTTATCACAATGCTAGAAACATACATACATTTATGCAGATTCTTAATTATTTAATTTCTTTAAAAATAATACATGGCGATAATATTTCGCGGCAACAATTTGAAAAGTGAAACGGACATTCAGGGTGGACGCAAAATCGCAGAACGAAAACAATAGTCCTTCGGGGACAAAGCCCCTTTGGACTAAAAATTTAACAAAATGAGCATGTTCTTAGGGAGCAATATTTGCTACATTCAGAGTGGTTAGATACGATAATAGTTCTAGTAAAGGTTTCATTGAAGCTGATTATTACAATAATGGCTACATTTAAAGTGATTAAATACACTGGTGTTGAAAATTAAGAGGATTTTCGCATTTTGTCTATTACTGCCAGAACCGATGGACAGGTATTAATGAAATTTGATATAAACCTAGTTAATGTAATGAGAATAGCTAAACCACGTCATGGTACATATACATCACCGTGCATAAAACTCATAAGCGCAGGAAGGTCTAAAACAAAGTTAGCGAAATTGAATAAAAAAAGGAGGCTAATAAGGGGCGATGCCGAATGTGCACTAGGACTGTTTTATATTTATTATTATTATTCTAACCTATGTTTATTCAAAATTTCCTTATATTCTGTCCAACAGTTCTGAAAATAGCAGACCTCATATGAAAAATTTCTTAATTTTGAAGACCAATGTAGAATACTTCATGATTACTTCCAATTTACTCGTAATCATATTCTGAACTATGTATTTCTGCCATTATAAATTATGCTTTTGCATACATATGTAAGCTACATTCAGAACGGGTAATCGCCCTTCAAAATGATTTTACTGCGGAAATTCGATTTAGTCTCAACTATTTTCGTATGTTAACCCATATCAAATTCAAACCTATTTTTCTGGTTCAAAACCTCATCTCAACATCATCAGCATAATTTTTAAAATTGAATATTTTTATTTTAGGTTAGATGATTTTTTTCTTAAGTGTAATTTCCATTTAACTCCAGCCAATGGGTTTTTAAATGTTCACTGACTTTGGTACATTTTGAAACAGCAAAAGAAGTTTTTGCTTTGCTTGCTTTTAATTAATCATTTTAAGTACATTTACTTAAACACTTTGCTTTTTTACTCAAAACAGACGATATCTGAAAAAGGTCATTAGCTGCGTCTTCTAGTTGAGTTCTTTAAACACCTTTATGAATTTTATCGAGAAGATTTATGTTTGTGATTCAAGAGGCGTGAACACGTGCTTGAAAAGGTTACAATTCGTTTGTGAATCTTTTGGAATTCTCCATTATCTCAGAAAATTGCCGAGCATACGAAACACACATTTAATCTCTTACAGAACTTCGATAACTGTCCACGTGTAATACAAGTTCTTTCCTTATGTAATTTTTTCAAATTCTCGACCTTGCTGTGACCGGTTAAGTGTCTGCAATGAATCTGAAGTACTTAAACCAGTTTAAAAAGGAACTGGATTTAGCTTTCACATCTTTTGTATTAATGATAGCTAGAAAAACCCTGGTCACGTCTGTACATGGCGTACTGGAATTATGACTTTAGTGCTTCATTTTATTTGAAATTTTATGAAAAAATTCATAAAAATGAATTGTTGCAGATAATGTTTCTTTAAATGCATTATTACATCAGTAAAATTCAGTAGAACACCGATTATCTCATGTAATATAGACGGATGCTTAATAGAAATTTAAAAAAAAAAAAAAATGATGATGATGAAGAAATAAAAAGAAAACCACAGTTTTTTTCAGGTTAAAGAAATACTGGTATAAGAAATTACCAATTTATGTAGTACAACATCTCTTTTACACTTCTTGTTTTAACTTAGTAAATTAAATATCAAATAAAATATGTTCCATTTATAGTTTTAATTTAGCTTTTATTGCGCTAATTATGTGTTATAGCTGTAAAGAAAAGAACGTTCGTTGTTGTAAATAAATTTTAGAGTAGTTTTACTAAAAATGAAGATAAAAATAACATGAGAGAAACTCTCAAAACCGATAATCTTATATAAAGTATTTTCATTTTAAACTTCCTTAGAATATTTTAAAAGAATAACGACTGTCCGCTTCTTTGCAGCGATGCTTTTCTATCAGCTAAGCAACAAAATAATGAGGGATTTAGCGATTTCCTGATGTTCATTACGCAAAAGTATTATTTCAATAACATTTTAACAAATCGTGTATGAAATCTTGCTTTGATTTACAGGAAGGCTTTCATGAAACATACGAAAAATAGTGTATCACACTTATCCAGTTCACCAAATGAAACGCAGCCCTGATTAATCGGGACTCGTATATAAGAGAATCTGTTTTAAATACCGCTAATAGGAGTAGGCGTGTGTACATAAAACTTTGTCACGAAATGTTGCGTTACTAAGACGACTAATTTCGGTTTTATTTTATTTATTTATTTTTATTTTATTTTTAATACAGGATATTATAGCTGAAATGTCAGAGGGCACGAGTTAAAATGCTTTATTTATGGACTATCAATCAAAGAATTAATTATAAACTCATTTTCAGAAGACTAATATTTATTTTCTCATAATAGCTTAAGATCTACCAATCTCTTGAATAAACACCCCGACTTTCGAAAACTGCAAAGCGCGAATTCTCTTAAGAAACCAATGTGTAAAATAAAAATAATTTAGTTCCTCATCAAGAGACGTTTGTTTGTGTGTGTGTATGTGTGTTTAAATAGAAAATGGCTCACTGCACGGTGAAATTGCCCAGAATAGTTTCTGATAATTTATTAAAAAAGTGATATGAAATCGAGGAATCATAGAAGTTCTAGAAACTTTTCATATTGCTTGATATACAATAAAAAGGCCGGACATTTTCTTTCAAATGGTAGTCATTTAACAGAATAAAAATATATTTATAATTGAACAAAATCTTTTACATTACCAAAAATATGTAAAAAAATACTATTATTAGGAATAAGTAAAAAATACTATTATTATTAAAAATACTATTAATAATTAAAAGATATACTTTATAAAAATGTATATTTTCTAAGCAGGCTTGCATTTTTTTATAATTTTGACAATTCTTTACATGCATCATTGAAATTATATTTGATTTAAACTAATTAGTATCACAAATTTTATACAATTTTCCTAATCTCCAACAGTTATTAATTAATGCATTAGTTTCAGGTAAAGAATGCGTAAATCCAATATATGTTAGCATAGCACATAATTATGCAATGTGTTTAATGATCTCCATTTAACATAGGTTGCTGTATTAACACTAACCCAATTCTATACTTTTTCTCTTGAGATATGTGGTTTTAAAATAAAGCTTCCACAAACAATAATAAATTTCCCTTTAAATTTTAATTTAGTTCAGAATGTTCAAAAATTACAGAATGGGTTATTTACGTAAAGGAAAACAGATGCAGAAAAAAGTAGCAAATATACGAGTTGTTTAGTCAAGTGGAAAAATTGAATATTAAACTATTACTTTCGCATTTTATTATAAAACAGCTGATATATTTGTCGCAGCTCTTGCACTATTTAATTGTGTTTCATTAAAACACAGATTATACCTAACTAAAGATGATCTTTGCGAATCCATGAACTGATAATGATTTAAAAAACTGTCATCTGTCCATTGGAAAAAAAGCACTAGATGGCTTCATCACCTTCATCTTCTACGCCCACACTACTCCAAGATATATTATTATTGAGATTACTATTTACATAGTGCAAAGTCTTAAGACTGAATATTTTAACGAAATCCATCAAACCTCCCAAGCGATCACTGACACTTTCACACTGAGTTTCTCAACTTGCTTTCCTTTAATGGCATCTGATGTAATGGGCAGAATTTTCTGTGTGGTTAATGGTTGGCCTTTATCTATTTGTAAAGTATTTCTCCCGCCTTCTTAGCATGCCTTCGTAGTGTAATGGCCAGCACATTCGGAGAGTATTCGAGAAGTTCTAGTCCTGGCGAGAGCATTGTTCCTTTTTCATGTCCCTTGCTTCGAAATAACCTAATATCCACAAAGTGAACATCTGCTTCATGGATTCGAAAAATGAGAAAAGAACAGCAATAAAGTTTTGTTATAATGTAGTAATTAATCCTGATGTTTTAAAATAAATTATAATGGAAGATGAAATTTGGTGCTTTGCTTTGATCGTGATATATAATGACAGTTGTTTGCTTAAAATGCAGAAGGTTCGACATGGCCGAAAGAAACTTCGGTTTAAGTTATCTTGGGAAAAAACCATTATAATCGTACCAAGGGCCCGGGATCGAATCCCGATTGGATGTTTGTAAATGTATATTGTCTGGGTATATTGGATGTTTGTAAATGTATATTTTATTATTATAATGAATGCGGGGGGGGAGTACTCTAAATATGCGGGGAGCGGAAAGTCCTTTCGAGAAGTTGATGGTGAGGAGAGAGGGGTAAGAGATCCTCGGATCCGTACCCTCCCCGAGGTGCTCTTCTTCAAAATTGAGGGCAAAGCTGAGTAAAATCATACTATCATCTGTGTGGTATCTACAGGTCTTGCGAACGACAGGCGCAATCTTACCTCCTTGCCACGATGAATCTCCTAGGCTTGCTCTGATATCAGAGAAGCAAGATTAGTCACAGCAACAACACCAACAAAAAACATGTTGGCGATCTTTTCCGACTGGAAATGCATAATCCCTAAGAAATTTGTTTTTGAGGTACAGATAGTGAACTCCATATTTTATAAAAATGCAATGAACATGTAAGGATCTTAAGTTTGACTAACGTTTATTTTATTTTAAAACTTTACTATCATCTCTTATTTTCCACTTCCGGCCAGAATTAACGCGTGAATATGTTTATGCAAATTGTACTTGCTAACGCTTAAGTATTTAAGTTGTGGCTTTTTTGCCAAGAGCATAGTAGAAAGAGAGAGAGTGAGCCATCTTGCCACGAATCTTCACGCGAGCTTGCCATCAGTTACTGTCCGCCTTTAAGGCCAGAGGTTTTTAATCCTCTTGAAAGCTAAAGACGTATTGTAGTTTTCCGCAGTTTGCGTACTACAGAAGTAGTAATTTAAAAGGACAGTTTTAGTGTTAGTCGTGTAAAATATTTAAAGTTAGCTCTTATTTCAATTTTATTTAGTTATTAGTCTTATATTTTTACGTTCAGACCACAACTGGTTGGCCTTTGTATCCCGGAGTGCGGGAGCGCCTGTGAAACGAGGAAAAAAATAAAGGGTAATTTAAACCCTTCTCATCTTGCCGTTTTTGCTACTCCATAGGACATAGTTTGCAGTCAACTCACTGTCCAGTCAGAACACGTTATGTTACCCAAACAAATAAAAACAAATACGAGTCCTGGTAAACAGATTTCTGACAAGAAGTAAGTACCTGAAAATGCTCAATCAAAACTGACTTCTATCGCATAACAGTGCACTGTACTGGGACTCCATTAGTATTAAGTAATTTGCAACAAAGAAGAGTATCACAGATCCCAGCCACCACCTTCCTTATTCATCAGATGTGGTCCTCGCACACTACTTTGTCTGCTTTAAAGCGAAGCCTCAGCGCAAAATTCATTATCTTTACGGCCCTCAAGAGGTTAAAAGATGCCATAACAATGGATTTAAAGAGTATTCCCAAAGTTCAATTTTACGAAGGTACTCAGCATCTGTAGTAAGAATCGTATACCGAAAGCTGAGAAGTAATAATGTGTTGTTTTCTTCAACTTTTTAATCAGTACAAACTAAGTCCTATAATTTTGCTGACGCACTGTGATATGTATAGGTACTGCGTCCACAAAATTTCCCGATCCGACCATTATTTCCGCAACCATTTGTCGTAGACATATACTTCCAGATACAGAAATGTTTTAAATAACATAAATATTCATGTTTTTGTATTTTTAAACTTAAAATACTTAACTTTACATAACATACGAAATCTTATTTTTTACACCTTCTTTTGGTCAGTATACGTACACTTTCATGTGTAAAATTAAGAAACTTTTCACATTTTCACATAAATTATTACAATTACGTGCAAAATTAAGCGAGTCCGCCCATTACATCAAATTTCTGAAAAACTACGGGACAGATTTTAACGAAATTTTATATGAACATACATCTATAACAAAGAGATTTACCATTCAAAAGTCATTATATTTACGCATGATTATTAGTTAAGAGAGAAGTGCAGGGATTTCCAAAATCCCCTTTGTAATAGCGAATTGAAAATGAGTCTAATATGAAGTATAACCCGCTCTCACACACAGATAGGTAGCGCAGGAAAATGATATACTAGACAGGGGGCAGTTGATGAGTTCCTGTGGTATTTGATTCACTCCTGCAGCAAGTCAGTTTTCAAGTCCAGGATGGTTTTCCGAAGACGATGGCGAGATGAAATTGTTCCACGAAGAGCGTTCCAAACATGTTCAATAGGGCTAAGGTCAGATCTGGCTGGCCAAACCATGCGGCAAATATCCTCACTTTCCAGATAATCGTCAACCAGTCAAGCGTTATGTGTACCGGTGTTGTCATTCATTAACAGGAAACCAGGACAAATTGTGACGTAAAAATCCAATATAGGGCTCTAAGATTTCTTCTGTATGCCGCATAGCAGTCAAGGAGCCTTTGTCGAACCCATCCAGGAGTGTGCGACCGTCCAGCTTAACGTCTGTCCAAACCATCACACCTCCAACACCGTAACGATCCTTTTTCCTGATGAGGTACTGATGGCATCATGTTCCAGGCTCTCTCCAGACACAGGTATGCTGATAATCAATGTCGAGGTTGAATCTAGACTCATGTTTAAAAAAACACGATGGTCCACCGAAGTCTGGTTCCAAGGTACATGTTCTCTGCACCATGCTAAATGCGCCTTCTTGTGTGCTGCAGTGAGTGGAAAGCAAACAACGGATCTTCTGGCATACTGCCTTATATGAAAACTTCGAGAAACTGTAGACTGGGAAATTCAGCTTCTAGTAGCAGCGTACAGCTCACGTGAGAGCTGTGAAGCTATAACATCCTGTGTCATCGCACTGAAAGTGCCAAATAACGGTTCTTATTCGTCGTTGTGGATCTTGGTCGAACTTGTCCATGTCTTCTCGATATCGATCCAGTGTCGTGAAACAGTTTTCACAAATTGCAGATGCCACTGGTGTTACACTGAGCTATGTAGCCACATACGCTTGCAATTGGCCTGATTTCAGTCTACCGACAATTCTCTATCTCGCATAAGTTTGCGGCTCTCATTTTATCTCATACTTTCTAAAATTACCCAGTTCTAGCGAAAAACACGGCGAATGTTGTGAAGTATGAGCATAGAAATCGTCAAAAAATCTTCCTGCACTTATATCCTGTTTACAAACACAGCTCCGCAGACATGCCCGTGTACGCTTACGTAATCGGTTATATATATTTGCAGAATTCTTTAGCTGCATACTCAGTACCTTTGATTTAATACTTTTTCTTAAAAGGAGACATAATTTGCAAATTCTCTTAATTTTCCAAATTTTGTACTCGTTAAAAAAAAGCACAAAATGTTTGACATCTGGTACAGCAAAAATTGATCGAAGTATTTGATATTAAAAGGGAGAAACATATACAGGAGCTGTATGAAAATTGAAGAGATAAATGACTGCATTTGTCATAAAAAATATCGTTTAGAAAAAGGTTTCTGCTGTTAAAAGATTATCTGACTAGACTATTTTAAAAAATATTGATCAAAGTAGTTTTTTTTAAATAGTGATCTTATTCTCAGCATTTTGCAGAATTCGTGTTCTAAAAAACATTGACAGGCTTTAGTATAGGCATATGGCCCCTTTGTAATTATTTGAATTAAATAAAAATGTTTGTATTTTAATGAATTTTTTTGTACAATAACCAGATTATAATTCTAAAGTAAAAAAAAAACCTTCATGAGAATATTAATATAGCATTTTAGACTTAGATAACTAATAAATTATTTACGTAATAAAATTCTTTCCGCATACGGAATGTAAAAAAATTATAAATTAAAGATGCAGATAAATCTGGAAAATAGTATCACTAAATGGCATTAAAGTGGGAAAAAATTAACCACGATTTGTTCTAATGTATTTACTAACCAATCCCGGGATGCAAACAAGTATAGAAGTTTCCTGAATATAAGGACCTGCAAATGTATAAAAATTCAGATTTCGTAATATTTACAAAACTGATTTTTCTAATTTGGAAATGACAAAAATGAATCTTTGCGTCATTTAAAATATTTTTGTAACTTGAAGTACATGTCTACGACCAGCGATTGTGAAAATAAATGACAGTAAGGAATTTTATGGATACGGTGTATCGGAGAAGTTTCAAAATGATTATACGTCTAAATATCTGTTAAACAAAAGATCTTAGATTCATGTTTTCAATACATGAAATTAATCAAATGCAGTAAGATTTCAGACTACGACAATTTTAGTCACATGATGATGTAAATGAAAATATTTCAAATTGAAGTGCTCCTTTTGTAAAAAAAGTTCTAATTAGTAATTGCTCTTCATCTCACATTAATAAAAATATTTAAAAACTATCTGCTGAAAAAGGTAAATATTGAATCTAATAAAAATTGTCAAAATTATGATTTTAAACTATTTTCTCCGATAAAAGAAAATATCATACGGCGATTTCGAAAGCCGTAAAAAAGTTCTGGGAATTTTTGTAAATGGAAATTCGAAACACAGTCTATTCTCAATAAAAGGCATAATTTGCATCCATGGTTATTTTTCGCGTTTATAAATGCGTGCAGTCTTCAATAATTTTAATGAATGACGCTTCGGAAACTCTATATTGCAGCTGAATATGCCGTTTCTAATTAAACTAGATGTAAGAAACTTTTATGGCTGATCATTTTTGCTCTATGAAACCTGCTAAACGTTCAAGTTTCATATATTTTTTATTAACAGGCATTCATATGAACAAAATCGTTGCAGTCTGAAAACTTCCTTTTTTAGATTCATGTCTTAGGAACAAGGGATGAGTGGAAAATATTTAATGATACGTTAATTTAATGATATGTAAGGATTATTTATCCTTATTTATTGTTGTGTCTAAACATCCAGTTAGACACCCATAGTCTATATATACCTGTATTTGGTCACAGCGAGTAAAAGTACCTGTGTTTTGCTGAGACAGATGAGAATAATGTGTCTATAAAAACATGGCAGAGGTGAGACTGACACTTTTGAAACTTGCAAAAAGCAATAACAAAATACTTGACATTATAAAACAAAATACATGGCATTACAGCAGTGAAACGCTGGCCATGTTTCTGCACTTCCGTATTGGAGAGACGGTAACAAATAAAACAAATTCTTATTATCGATTCTAGACTACATTAACGTTGTTGATCCATGGATAAACAGTGAATGGTGACTATTATGAAGACGTCCTGAAAATCCATTTACATAGGAAGAAAACACTGGATTTGCTTAAGAAATAAATTGAGGTTTTGTGCCAATGCAAGGCCGATTTCACGTTTTTGCTATGGCATTAGCAGTACTTCCTGAAATCATTGGGGTATTACTGAAATACCTTTGATATAACCTGGGTATTTTGAATCCTGAAAAGACTACGGAAAGAAGCTCCTTTCAGGGGAGATATAAAAAGGCACGGTCGCAGTGCGAACACGTATGTTGCAAAACAATCTTCATGATTTGCAATCCTTCAAGAAAGGAATATAATTCAGTGAGAAGAAAGAGTTAAAAAATACGGGCCCATAAAGTCAATTTTAAATAATGTAATCAGTCTTTAAACTTATTAATGACCGTAGATACAAACTATGGATATAGGAGCAATCATTTATGAGGAATTTAGCCATGCAGAGTTTTAAAATACGCTGTAATATTACATCTACAAAAATGAACAGTTTCTAGACAGCAGTTTTCTGCTTTCTAATAGCTGGGTAATTTATACGTAACAGCAGTTCGCTTCAGAAAAAAGAATTATATTTCTATTTTCAGATTATTGCATGAAGAACAGCTGAATAAAACTGTATTTATGTGTGCAGTTAGCTTCTTTGTTAATGCAGCTAAATAAATAGCCTTTCTATTGTCTCTTAATCATTTCGTAAAGAACTTATTTTTTATGATAAGCTTACATCAAATATCTTCCTGAAAATCTTGACTGTATATTTGTACTGTTATAAAGTTCTGCAAATATTTCAGTCTGTTAGATTGTATTGTTTTTGTATATTGTTATATGGTTATGCATTGTTTTTATTTGTTTATTTGCTTAGTCATTGCATTTGATGTAAAACCTTTAGGGTGTACTTTTATTTAATTGAATTTCTAAACACGTGTTTTATTTGCAGGTGTTTATTTCTCGCATAAAATTATAGCTCTTGTGATTCAGGACTGATTAACGTTTCAATGGTGGATGTAACTCAGTTTGGATCTGCAACATTGACAAAAACTCTTTTGTCAGGCCTTGGCAACAACAGTTGTCTCTAGATTGACGATATTTATTGACTTCTAGCCAACTTGAGAGCATCGTCAAAGTTTCTGGATGATGCATTTTCTAAATTCTAGGACAGACGTTCTCAACCAGGGGAATTATCCCCTCATGAGGAAATTTCACAGTTTCAAAGTGGATCAGCTTTTTATTTAACTATAAAGCATTTAGTTGTAATTTATGAATACAAGAAACTACTTTTATTCAAATTTTAGTACTTATCAACACTTTTTCTGTGTTGTTTATAAAAACACCTTAGAATAATATAAGTAAATGCATATGTATTTTCGAAATTTTGTAAAGAGGGCAATAATCATCCAGCAATGGTGAAAGCGATACGTAAAACAAAACATATTGAAAAGAAGGAGAAGAAGCTCTAGAAGCTATTTTCCCCAAAGTTCACAGAAAATCAGGTAATTCTATATAAATAATAATACTCACAAGTCATTAGATTAGTTCTGAATTAATTCAGAGACTAGTGCGTTTCAAAGAGTTTTCTGAGTGAATCGTCAATTGTATTCTAGAATTTTCTCTGTGAATGATGTTGATAATTTCGATATTTCTGGTATGTTAAGGAGAATTTTCCATATATATCTGCATTCTCCTCCAGTTATTTACAGCTTTTTATTTTCTGCATATTGCTATTAATTTTAATAATTTATCAATTTTTTTCTGCTTTATTACAAAGATCTTCTTAAACTCTTAGTTCAGAGCAATACCTACATTTTACATAAAATTTAAGAGACAAATGTTTTCACAATAGTTTTTTGCAACACGATACTATTCGGGGTGGGGGCAGAATAGAGAAGTTGGAAAAACTGCAATATCATATTTGGAATTTGCAATTAAAGCCACGTTCTAGATTTTGCGCATGAGTTAAAAAACGTGACTTTGACTTCAAATAAGCAAAAGAAACTTGCATAAGTAGCGTGTGCTAAGTTAAAAGTAGCATTTTTGAAAGGTGGGCTTAATTTGACTGTCATTTAAAGTTACGAAATCTGAGTGTTTTATGAAATGTCAGATGGCATATTACAAAAAAGGATTATACGGAACCATCTGATATTTAACGGACACAGAACATTTTCATTTATTTACTCGTTTATTTTTATTTTACCTCCATGATATAAAAAACGAATGCGGTTAAGGGTTTTAGAAATGCAAAGAGGTCGCTCAAAGACAAGCCAGACTGGCATGCGTAGTTTCTTCCATATGCCCTGTTGATTTTTCGATACTTTTTTTTCCGCACTATTCTTTTAAAAATATGTTTATAAACCATCTATCTAACTACGGTTTCTTTGGAGTTACATGTTATTCTATAATTATTTACAATGGAAAGAAAACTAAAAAAAAAGAATTTTATGCTAGAGAAATCTGTTAGCAATAAATTCAAAGTGCGTTTGTTTGTTTCATGTAATCCAAGAAAGCATAGAAGGATCTGTCTAATAATTGTAGAGATGCTGTCGTGGAAGGCTTTCTGAACGAAACTGGCTTGTATTTACTATAAATACGGGAAAGCCCCTTAAAGCTTTCGGAATTCGATTCCGATTCAAAGTATCAGTATCTGGCTCTGCCAGTGGTAGGCTTTAGTTCACTGTAATTAAATATATTGTACTTCATACGGTATAGGAGAGAATAAATTCTTTTAGCATTCTATGACGGCAATTAATAAAACGAATAGATATTTTGGAAAATTATCGTAATGCATTGTCCTTAAATCTCAGACCTGTTTTAGAAAGAAAATTAAGTTTTGCTGCAAGTATTTAACTAGAGGAAAAAATCATTTTGTTACAGTTTAAAATTTTAAAGCGAAGGAAAAAGATAAGAAAAATTTTAAATACAATACAGAAGGTCGTTCGCACTTTATGGAAACGATTTTGATGATTAATTTTTATGCAGAAAGGGAATATATATTGCAGCGATTTGCTTCTATCTTGGCTTGACTTTGTCCATAGCTCTAGTTCGAATTTTCTATGAAAGTAAAATTTTTCTTAGTACCGGCAATTTTGTTACACACGGTTCGGGCCGCATATTAAGGTACAGTATTCTTTGATTCCATTTTCTAAGGGTCGTTGTATCAAACCGAAAGCACAAATATCCGTGAGAGGAGTATCAGGTGATTTTGCAAGTATTTACATTTTATTCCTATATCTCATTCTTTCTTTTCTAAATAAGAGGCACTTAACTTAGACGTTTGAAAAGAGATTTTGTCCATATGAAGCTCAACAGATTTGAAGCCCATGCTAGATAACGCTGAAATTCATTCTTCAAATATTGGTTCTAAATATTCTAATGATAATACATTGAATTAATTTTAGCCTTACTTAAGTTTTTTTAAGTTTTAATTTACTGTGTTAACAAAATCGTGTAACTATTTTCAATCCCGTTGGGAACTTTGCTGTACATTGGCAAAGCCATTTCATACAGTCCTTTTCGTCTGTTGAGCTACAGAAAATTGACCTCTTTTTCATTACAGTGATTGAAATATATCCATGCCTCATCCTGTACCAAAACATTTGCTTTATCAGCAATTAGGATATTTCGTATAATTTTCTACAATTTGTTTTCTTTCTGCATTATGCTTTTGCAAAAACAAATGAACTTTAGGTTTAAAAAGCTTTTTTAGCTTCAAATCTTTATGAATAATTTTATTTACAGTGCCCTGCTCCGATACAGTGGATTTTTGAGTAGGTGGATTTTCTGTCAAGATCACCTGCTTCCAAACAGACTTAGGATGCAGTTTTACGACCATTGTTTCACTTTTACGTTCAGAGCAAATTTAAAGGGAAAACTGATAGACAATTTCCCTTTAAAATCCAATATTTTAAACATACTTTTCTTTGCGCAATAACCGCGATTTTTACACCGCTTTACGAATATTGGATACGAATATTTTTTACAGAAATTCTTTTTAAGTAACCTTCGAGCCATCTATCAATTTTAGGAGCCAGTCCAAAATAAATCTCTTATTCGGCAAAACAGTAGCAGACCATAAATATTGAAAATGTCAAAGAGAAAAATAGAAAACCATTTCCATAAAGTGTCAACGACCTGTTGTAGAACTAAACTTCGTTTTATTAAAATTTATGTAACTACACTGATACCTCGCATTTTTAGTCCAAAGAGGCCTTTCCCTGAAGGACTATTGTTTTCATTTTGTGATTTTGCGTCGGGAACATTAAAAGTCTGAATCACTTTTCAAACTATTGCCACCAAATATTTCAGCTCTGTATTGTATTTAAAGAAATTAAATAATGAAGAATCTACATAAATTTATATATATTTCTCTAAATGTGATAAAACAACGGTACCTAGAGCCATCCAATTTTGAATAACATACGTTTCCACCCGAATATGCGCATCTGGAAGCCCAAATTTGGAATTTGTTTTATTATCTATTTCATATTTTGTAAAATATGTATATATATATATATATATATATATATACAGTCCAGTCACATTAATGTGACCATCTGTCAAAAGCCAGAATAACCACCTTTCGCAGAGCGGACTGCTGCGAGACGTGCAGGAAGAGAGACACATAGGTCCCTGAAGGTGTTCTCTGGGATGTTGAGCCATGCCGACTCTAATGCCGTGGCCAGCTGCGCTAGATTACGCGGTTGAGGATCCATGGCGCGAACAACTCGATCGAGATGGTCCCACAGATGGTCGATTGGGTTTAAGTCAGGTGAGTTTGCTGGCCAGGGGAGGACGGTAAACTCATCCTGGTGCTCTTCGAACCACGCACGTACACTGGCAGCTG
>KK112015.1:93598-110740 GCA_000611955.2 Stegodyphus mimosarum | reverse complement strand
TTTTTTTTTTTTTTTTTTTTTGAGTAACCGTCCACTCTTTTCTCTGACTGATTGCCCGTTAAGAGGGAGTTTGCCGTTATACAGTTTTCCATTAATTTTCCAAAATAAATACAATCATTACAGAATTCCACAAATTATGCTCCAAAGCATTTGATTTAAGCTCTAATATAGAAGCAGGTAAGTAATTTACATTGTTAAGAAAGCCTATCGTAATCTGCTGTCACCGTGCACTTTTCAGGAAAACACATGCATTTTAAAAGACCAATAAAAGCCCAATAGACATTTAATCTTATTTTAAAAAAAATGCTACTGTTATCAGGGAGAAAAGGACAATTAAATTTCCTTAGTTTAAATTTGTATCATATCGCAATGAATTCGAGTTTAGTTTTCGAAAGATATGAAACGTCTCCACTGATACCGCTGGTTCTTTCTTTCAGAACTTTATAAAACGCAGTCAGAACCCACCTGCGTCTACCCAGAGGAACAGAAAGATGTCGCATAGTTATGAATGACGCTCAGGTGCAATAAAAAAGAACGTTTTTACATTTAAATATCGTATTGTTCTGTTTAAAAGATCTGACGTCATTACAGAAGAAACGAAACCTTAGAAAGAAATCGTAAAGTAGGCTAATTTTGTTTTCTTAGTTACCTTCGTCCTATTGTTTATGAAAAAGCATCTGTTCTTTTCTATTCATTTCCAATATTTCACATTTAAAGATACACTTTTTGTATTTCTCTCATGGAATTTTATTGATTGATTCGAAGTCTTTATATTTATTCAAAGTGCCTGATAGACATGAAAAGACATCTTTAGATTGATATTTGCCTTACCAACAATTTCTACACATTGCAAGGCGTGACTTCCACGTTTGGCTCTCTTTTAAAAAGCAAAATTATCCTGCGTAATTCTGCTGTAACATTTTTAAATAGGCGATGTTATACCGTCAAATTTACCTAAACAAAACTAAATTGAAATTATTTCCTCGATTTATATGACACACTTTCGGCAAAATGTCATAGAAAATTTTTACTCCTTGCAGGATATTTCTCCCATTTAAATGTTCCGTGAAGCGCAGAATACTTCTGCTTCTTTCGAAAAAAAGAGATCGGTTAAAATCATTCTCGAAAAGTGTGAAATATTTCTGTCAAGCCAACCGCAACCTAAAACTTAGTTTTAAGTAATATTAAATTCCGGTTGTCTTGCGTTTCTCTCCTATCTATCTATATTGTTGGGTGCGTACGGGTTCGGTATGGATTGAATGCTCAAGTCGTTAAAAAGTTAACAAAAATTTATTCTTTCCACTAGAAATGAATCAAAATGCTGAAATATTTCTTCACAGATCTTCGCACAATATCTCAAACGTTTAGCAAAACTCAATTCAAAACAGGTAAACTAGTTCTATCTCACAACGAAATTGCTACAATCAATAACAGCATTAAGCAAACAAACAGCAGTTCGCTTTAAACAGCTACAACTACAACTGAGATGAGGTGTTTAAATTCGGCTTTTATAAGCTTTTGAGTACGAGATCATTCTTTGATTTTCTCGACTTTTCTGGATTACAAAAGCAATTACGAGATATTTATTTATTAAATATTTAATGCACGCCCTCTTGTATTTTTAATTTTCCGGCTCAGGTTTCTCTTATAATTCGCCACGCGCTGCATTACATAGGAAAATAAAAAAAATTTAATTGCAATTATAAATAAAGCTAAAATATGAAATGCGTAACACTGCCCCCTTCCCAAGGACTCCTTGGACAGAGGACTTCCCAAGGACTCCTTGGACAAAAAGCCAACTTACAAATAAGGCATCAATGCAATAATAAACATTACGTTACAATAAAAAAAAAACAATAATTGCAAATCAAATACTTTCAGCAAATCAAATACCATCAGATACTAAATACAATTCAAATACTAAATACAAAGGCTTTCAAATACAAATACTATCAAGCACAAATACTATCAAATACAAATACTAAATACAAATCAAATATATCAAATACTAAATACAAATCAAATATATCAAATACTAAATACAAATCAAATATATCAAATACTAAATACAAAAAGGACCATGGTCTTATACTCTTTACATTACTATTTACAATTATATACACTACGTACTGTGGCCATAGTAAGGAGCTAACCTGTCGCAATGGACGACTCTAGGCTTAGAGTTCGATGACTTACGGATCCGAACCACGACGTCGTTCAGCCTGTTTAGGACTGTGTAAGGACCATCCTAACCTGACTGTAGTTTCGGAGAAAGTCCTTTTCTACGAGTGGGATTCCATAACCACACCTTGTCTCCTTCGTTTAAACGGTGTCCAGTAGCTCTCGTGTCGTAGCGGGTCTTCATCTTCTCCGTCGCCAAGTTGACTCGCTCTCGTGCAAAGTTGTGCATCCCTTCAAACCGGGCCTACAGATATTGAATGTATTCCTCAGGCGATGAACGCGCATCCGAAGGGCGACCAAACAAAAGATCACATGGCAGACGAAGGTCACGACCGAAGAGAATCTGAGATGGGGAATAGCAGGTAGTCTCGTGAACAGCACTGCGGTAAGCCAGTAAAAACAGTGCTAACGTCTTGTCCCAGTCCTGTTGGTTTCTGCAAACCACTAATGAGAGATTATTGAGAATGGTTCGATTAAACCTCTCTACCATGCCGTCCGACTGGGGATGTAAAGCCGTCGTTTGAGTTTTGTTAATGCCGAGTAGCTTGCAGAGTTCTTTAATTACAGCCAAGTGGAAGAAGTACTCCGAACCTGGAAATCCAGTGCTATATCATAATTTCTGTTACTGTGACAGCCTCTTGATCAGGAATAGGATACGCTTCAGGCCGCTTGGTGAAGTAATCAATGACAAAGAGAATGTATTTGTTGCCATCAGCAGTTCGTGGCAGAGGTCCTAAGATGTCAAAGGCGATACGTTCAAAAGGCGCTCCTAAATTGTAAAGTTGCCGCTTCCCTGCGTTTCTTCGGTCCTTTCCGATTTGCACAGGCATCGCAAGATCGGCACCACTTTTGCAAGTCATCCTTTGTATTATTCCAGTAGAAGCACTTACGAACTCTCTGCAATGTCTTCATTGTTCCGAAGTGACCTCCTGTAGGACTGCTATTCAGTTCTTTAAGGACATCCGGGATCTTGGGCGTAGCAGCTGCTATCGGAATGTCTTTCCATCATCCGATTCGAATTTCCGATACAAGACGCCGTTTCGAATATGAAGTGAGTCCCAGAGAGCCCAATATTGTTTTGACGTTGGACTAGAGCTCGAAATGTCCTGCCAAGTAGGTTTTCTGTTTGAGGTCTCCATTAAATCAACTATGAGTTTAATGTCACTGTCTTCCAGCTAGTCTTTCCTGATTTCCTTGTCATTCCATGGGTCTGGATCAACCGATGTTTATGTTGTAATTTGTGGTGAGACTAGATCTAGCATTTGGTATTTAGCTCCTTGAACCTTGGTACCTTGGAACAATATCGGCAGTTTTCTGGTCTTTCTGGTCCAAGGTCTTCTAGAAAAGGCATCAGCGTTTTCGTGCGATGATCCCTTGCGATGACGGATACTGATGTCATATTCCTGGAGTCTCTGTATCCACCTGGTTATCTGACCCTCAGGATTCTTGAAATTTAAAAGCCAGGCCAATGATACATGATCCGTGCGGAGCAGGAAATTTTCTGCCGTATAGATAATGATGGAAATGTTCTACGGCTTTGACTATGGCGAGCAACTCTTTCCTGGTGACACAGTAATTCCTCTCCGGTTTAGACAGGCACTTGCTCCAGTAAGCCACTACACGTTCTTGGCCCTCTATTTCTTGGGACAAAATGGCGCCGACACTTTCATTACTCGCGTCCGTGTCGAGAATAAATGGTCTGTCGAGCTGAGGATACGTCAGGATTGGAGCAGATGTTAAAGTTTCCTTCAAGTTCTTAAATTCATCCTCACATTCTTTTGTCCATACGAGCTTTTGCTTGCTCTCTGTCAGCTTGTGAAGGGATCTTCGAATGGAAGAAAAATCCTTCACGAATCTCCTATAGTATGTGCAAAGTACTAGAAATCTTCTCAGCTGGCGGACATTTTCAGGAACGTCTCCAGTCTTTAACTGCTGACACTTTTTCAGTATCTGTGCGCACACCTTCAGCAGAGATGACGTGTCCGAGGTAAGTCCCTTCCTGTCTAAATAATTTGCATTTAGCGGGACTCAACTTCAGATTGGCTTCTTTCAGTTTCTGAAGCACCTTTATAAGATTTTCCAGATGTTGTTCGAAATACTTCCTGACGATGATGATGTCATCCAGATATATCAGACAGGTTTCGTAGGAAAGACCTTTTAAAACAGTCTCCATTAGGCGTTCGAATGTAGCCGACGCATTACATAGTCCAAACGGCATCACCTTGAACTGCCAAAGTCCTTGTCCTGTAGTAAATGCCGTCTTTTTTCGGTCATCAGGATGTATTTCTACCTGCCAATATCCACGCTTAAAATCAAGTGTCCAGAACCACTTGCTTCCAGAAAAAGTGTGCAGAATGTCGTCAATTCTAGCAAGAGGGTAACTGTCTTTTTTCGTAACCTCGTTCAACCGGCGATAGTCAACGCAAAATCTGGTTGACTCGTCTTTCTTCTTCACTAAGACTATGGGAGATGGCCAGGGACTTGCTGAAGGCTCGATGACATTGCTTTCTTGCATGTCCTTTAAAAGTGTTCGTACCTCTTCCTGTTTCGCAATCGGCAGACATCTTGGATGTTGCTTGATTGGTGAATGATCACCAGTATCGATTCTATGTTGAGCCAAACTGGTTCGACCCACGTCAGAAGACGAGCAGGAGAAAACATCTTGAAGATCTTTAATGACATGCTCGGCAGCATTCCTTTCATCAGCATTTAATTGCGCATTCTGCAATAACTCCGATGTAACGCTCTCTGAAGATACGGTTTCTGGGATGTTACTTTTTCTTTCAGCGCTGGTTACTGGAGTACGTTCTGCAACCACTTCACCTTTCTTAATAACTATCGTCTTCTCAGTTACATTGGAAACTCTCACCTGGATAACGGTCCTCGACAGGTCGACTAGTGCTGAAGCTATTAGTACTCCTTTAGGGCTATTACAATTCTTGGGATACTCCATTACGCCGTAGCGGAAATTTCTATTTTCGGCTATGGATCCAGGAAGTAAAATTTCTCTTCTTGCCGGTATTGTGATATCACCTTGAGCTATGATTTTGTGTATAGATTTGACTTCTTCCTCATTAATCCCATATAAGGTTATGCCCCCAGAGGCAGAATGCAGTTCGTTATTTTTAAAGTCCAAGGGAAAATTATATTTTCTTAGAAAGTCCAAACCGAGTATGCAAGGGTCTGTAATTTCTGCTTCATATGCCGTGTGGTGGTAAACGGCACTTCCAAACGTGATTTTAATGTTTAATTTCCCTTCGATTTCGATCTTCTCGCCTGAGACAGTCTGTACGGTGACGCAGGGCGGCGTCCAGATGAGTTTGCTTTTCAGTCGTTCAGCCACATCTTTTCAAATGATCGTAACATTTGCTCCTGTATCGATGGGTATACTACAAGGAACTCCATTGATGTGTCCCATGAGAAAGTCCGTTACTGCTGCAGAAATCTGAAGTGCTTTAAACTGAAGCTTTTCATTATCTGGCAATCTCCGCCCCGCGAGATGGGATGTTCTGCAGTTTCCTCGTATGTGCCCTTCAGCACCGCATTTCCAGCACTTTACGGTCGGTTTCTTGTCACCAATATTCCGTTTAAAGGCATTCACTTGTCTGGTTAAATCGTCTAGGCTAGCAGTCATTTGATCCACTGGTTCTTGTATGTGAGCAGCTGTGATTGGGTGGCGGTCTCTACGAGTGGCTTGCTGTGCTGCCTCGAATTTCACGGCGTACACTAGAGCGCTTTTCGAGTCCTTGACATCAGCCATTCGCACTGCTTTCTGTATTTCAAGATCCCGGATGCCGTCGATGAAGTACTGCAGGGACAGGATTTTGCTTGTTTCTCTTGGACGCTCCGTAAAGGCGGGATGGGACACCCTTTCAACATCCGTGGCAAGCTCCTGGAGTGTTTCGATGGACTTCTGTTGACGGGATTGTAGTTGAAGCCTACTGTAGTCTTTCAAACATTTATTCCCGAAGCGCAGTTCCGGTGCGCCGGATAGAGCTTCGAAGTCTAGTCTCTGCTTTTTGGAAGAGTCTGCAGGATATCCGCTGCATCTGCTCTCAATGAAGCAGCGAGATGACAGGCCTTAGCTTGGGAATCCCATCCATTCGCATCCGCAACTATTGAAAACTGTGTCTTATACACTTGCCAGGAGGTCTTGCCATCATATGTCGATAGCTTCAGAGAAGGGCGAGCAGGCATGGGTAAAAATGAAAAACGATCCGAATTGTTTCCTGCTGTCGCTATGCACTTCTTTAAGGCGTCAACTGCTTTGGCGACGGCAGCAGAAACTCTGTCATCAATTTGTTGTTCCAGAGCACTAACTCACTCTTCTATTTGTTCTTTCACAGAAGAAACCCTGTGAACGATTTGTTGTTCCACAGCAGAAACTCTCTCTTCTATTTGTTCCTTGAGAGAAGAAACGTTCTTTTCAATTTGTCCAACTTTATTTTCAAGGACGTGTATTCTGCCTTCCATACACTCAAATTTGTTTTCTATTATACAGGTAGTCTCATCTTTAACAGTTTTCATTTCACCTTTAACAGATTCTTCCATCTTTTCCTGAACGGCTCTCATATCTTCTTTAACGGATTCTTGACCAGCTCCCATCTTTTCTTCACTTACTTTCATCTCCTCTTTAAGTGATTCTTGGCCAGCTTTAATCTCTTCTTTAAATGCAGCAAAGGCTGCGATAAACTGCCTTAACTGCTCTTCCACTGCTCTAGTTAAAGGCATTCAATTCCACTTCTGACACCAAAAATTGTTCCGTGTGTACGGGTTCGTTATGGATTGAATGCACAAGTCGTTAAAAAGTTCGAAAAAATTTATTTCTTCCACAAGAAATAAATCAAAATGCTGAAATATTTCTTCAGAGATATTCGCACAATATCTCAAACGTTTAGCAACACTCAATTCAAAACAGATAAACTAGTTCTATCTGACAACGAAATCGCTACAATCAATAACAGCATTAAGTAAAGAAGCAGGAGTTCGCTTTAAACAACTACAACTGAGATGAGGTGTTTAAATTCTGGTACATCGGCCGGTAATATTTAATCTCTTCTTTCAATTGGATTATCAACTGGATTCCTGATGTCAATCATTCCTGACATACAATTTCATTCTCAGTACTTTCTGTATTTCAGGATCCCGGATGCCATTGATAAAGTACTGCAGGGACAGGATTTCCCTTGTTTCTCTCGGGCACTCCGTAAATGCGAGGTGAGATAGCCTTTCAACATCCGTAGCTAGTTCCTGAAGTGTTTCTGTGGGCTTCTGTTGAAGGTACTTCAATTGAAGTCTGCTGTAGTCTTTCAAACATTTCTCTCCAAATACTTGTGCATTCATTCATTCGGGACATAACTATTGGATTATTTCAATTGGATTTCAATTCGTGGATATTTAATCTCTTCCTTTTAGAGAAGTTCTACGAACCCGTAAGCATACAACAATTTTTGGTGTCAGAAGTGGGATCCCTTGCGATGCTTCGAAAGAACATCGGCTGTTCAGTAGTAACCCGCAGGTACTATAGTTTATTGCCCGCGTCTATAATCAAGGTTACCAAGCTGTATTGGGCAGCAGACCCCACTCCTGACACCAAAAAAAAAATTGTTGCGTGCGTACGGGTTCGTTATGGATTGAATGCTCAAGTCGTTAAAAAGTTAACAAAAATCTATTCTTTCCACAAGAAATAAATCAAAATGCTGAAATATTTCTTCAGAGATATTCGCACAATATCTCAAACGTTTAGCAAAACTCCATTCAAAACAAATAAACTAGTTCTATCTCACAACGAAATCGCTACAATCAGTAACAGCATTAAGTAAACAAACAGCAGTTCGCTTTAAACAGCTACAACTACAACTGAGATGAGTCTAGTCTGGAAATCTAGTCTGGAAATCTATCGCCGGGATACCACATAAGATGCGGTGTATCCGGCTCACTGAAGTTTGCAACAAAGCGCTCCTAATGTATTTTTCCTGACAAGTAAGCAAGATAACTGAAGCAAGAGAGAAGAAAGATGAGAGTAGAGAAAAGAACAGGGGTGCCAGACACCACAATGCAAGGAACCAAGACCAACGATGGAGAGGATATCCTGACAAGTCATAATTCATGAGCAAGTGCTATGAGTACATAGCAAAATAAAATAAATCAAAATATAAGGAATACATAAACAATAATAATGAATAACAAATAAGAGTACATGAAACACAGCAATTTCAATAAATTTTAGAACATACTTATACAGTAATAGATGAAGTTAATATTTACATATATACACTGCAGCAATAACTGCAAAGTTCAATTATTATGTCGGAAAGTTTAGGTCCCTAGTCAAATGTGCCGCAAGAGGTCTTAAGTTTTAGTCTTCTTCAAGGGCTACGTAGTCAAAAACTGAGAATTTATTTAAGTGTTGCCATCTTAGTGCCTTTTTAAAGAAATTTCTATTTAGTCTGTGTAAATATTCATTCAGGTATTCACTCCTGAGATCCTTATGCAGAGTTTCATTCTTGACGTAGAAATGAGCGTTCGTAATAAGTTGCAAGGCCTTGTTTTGCAGTATTTGTAATTTTTCTATATCCTTCCTAGTATAGGTGGCCCAAGCTGGAGAGGCATAAGTTAGGATTGGTCTAATATTTGCGATATAAATGTGCCTTTTTTTGGCAAGTTCTAAATTTGATTTAGAGCCGATTAGTGGTATCAGACTAGTTAAGGCAGCGATTGCTTTCCCTTTCACACTGTTAACATGTTGTTTCCATGTGAGTTTCTCATTTATGATAACTCCTAAGTAGGTTGCATGCTTCACGACGGGTACCACTGTACCAAAAAGAATCAATCTCTCCGTGATTGGCTTCCTAGTTCGTGTTCGTCTAACGATGAGAAGCTTGGACTTTGCCGCGTTAATGGATATTCTCCATTTTTCACACCATTTTTCTATTGCAGGCATGAGTAGCTGTAATTTTTTCACTGCATAGTCAGGACTTATAGATCTAGTTGCTATAGCGGTGTCATCCGCATAACATCCGAGGTAATGGTTCGTAGTAATTCCGTCTTTTGGGAAATCAGCCACATATATGATATAGAGAAGCGGGCCTAAGATAGAACCCTGGGGGACCCCAGCGCCCAGCCTTTGATGTCCTGAAGTGTCGCTGCCTACGGAAACATAGAAGGTTCTTTCTATGATAAATGAGTAGATGAGATGCACCAACTCTCTACTGAAGTTGAAATTTATTAGTTTATAAATAAGCCCCTCATGCCAGACGCGGTCGAATGCTTTCGCCACGTCCAGCATGAGTAAGGCGACAATCTGTTTGGTGTGCAGCGCCTCACCTAGATATTCTGTGAGACGGACTAACTGCTTAGTTGTAGACAGTCCTGCTATAAAACCGAATTGTTCCGATGGCAAGATATCCAAATATGGTTGCATTCTTTTTAATATTATCCGTTCGAGAATTTTTCCAAGGCCTGGAGAAACTGAGATGAGGTGTTTAAATTCGGCTTTTATAAGCTTTTGAATTAGCACGAGATCATTCTTTTACTTCCTCGATTTTTCTGGATTACAAAAGCAATTACGAGACATTTATTTATTAAATATTAAATGCCCGCGCTCTTGTATTTTTACTTTTCCGGCTCAGGTTTCTTTTATAATTTGTCACGCGCTGCATTGCAAGGGAAAATAAAACAATTTTAATTATAATTATAAATAAACAGCCAAATAAATATGAAATCCGTAACAATATTTTTATCGCTATTTTTGTAACTGTATACCATACTCCCTGAAGCAATTATAATCTATATACCAGGACTGGCCAAACTTCTTGACAGTAGAAGCCGCATGACAGAATTCAAAAAAGTTCAGGTAACGCAACTAAATTTTCCAGAAGTCTCAAATCCGTATTTGAATAATTTCCCCCGGGGGTTGACTCAGGAGAATTCCTGGGTACTAGTACTGGCTAGGATCTGTACTTAGACAGTCTCAACCACGGGGGTAAAATATCAGGTACTATTGTACCTTATTCTTCACAGGACTAGAACCCGGGTATTGTACCCAGGTTGGGATCAGGCTCGGCAGGAACCGTACTGGTACTGTCTTGTCCGCTTCCTCGGCTCTGGTGGAGCTGATAAAAACAGACGATGGGGGGGGCGAGGGACATATGCCTGTTAACCTAAGGTATGCATCAGGCGTCCCCGTCCTCCGTAAAGTGTCCCTATAAAAGTATTTGAATAATTTTAGAAATAATGAAACTGGTTTTGAATGGGAAGAAACCTTCGAAGTAAATTAACAATATATTTTTTTATTTTTTGTGTTATCAGTGTGGTTGCATATAAATATAAATGAAATATTCTTATTTCTGTTGTTCTTATTCAGGAAAGCAAGTTTCTACGTTATACAAACTTTGAACTATGGTACGATTTATAATCTAGGATAAAATCTTTTTTTTTATTGTAAATGAAAAGGGTATGTAGGGTTTCCCTTATTTTACATACGAAATTGTTTTGAGTTTGGAAAGTCTACTTTCTTGAACGTCTCATTTTCCACTCGCATTTCCTCTCCAGGATGTGAATTTAAAGTCAAGTGAAAAGAGTATTTAAACGGACGAAGCTTGTACTTTATTCCGAGCGTGGTTTCGCTAGCCAGCGCACGTTACTGTTGTATCCTCGTTGTTGTTATGCTGATACGCCTTTTTGACCATTTAAATAAGTATATCTCCGGGCAGGTTGATCAGTCATCCTAGTTAGCCTTAAATTAAACTGTTAGTCTAGCACTACTTTATCTTTGAATTTATTGTGAAATTATTCTTAGGTTCCAGCGCAGGTCGTTAGTCTATTGTAAGCACGAAGTACGTGCATTTGTATTAAGAGTTTAATGAATAATAAAGCATTTATTTTACCCTTCTTCTTTGTTGGTATTATTCAAGCCTGTGCGATAAGTCGCCAGATTTCTTAGTGAGATCTATTGAACTTTATGATAAAAAAGAGTTCAATCTCACAAGTACACCATACATAAGTTTTATTTATATAAATTTGAAACTATTGCAGGATGGAATATTTTTTCAGAAAACCGCGAATTATTTTCTTCTGGTCCCCCTCCCCGATCGTTTATAATCGTTGACTGGATTTAGCAGAAGTAAACTACGAAACGAAAGGATCTTTAAAGTACAATAATATAAAAACCTTTTCCTCCGAATGAGCAAGAAAGCACTAATTTTAAAAACAGATCCAGTTATTTTCTTTATTTTTAACTTATACCTACAGTTTTTAATGGAATATAAAATCGTGATCGCTGTCGCTGGGGATGAACTGTTATTCGAGAAAAAATTATTCAAAACTAACATTGTAAGGCGTTATCGCATTCCCTTGTGCGCAGTGGCGTTCCAACGAAAAGAAGACTAACCACCCCGAACCTATGATTGGAGTGGGGACTTTCCAGAAGAAAACGCACTTTGTCTTCTGGAAGGAATAATCGTGTATAATATACCACATTTATGTTTAAAAGTTTATATTAGAAACGTTGATGCTATAATTTTACAAGATATAAGCAGTTTTTGACCACTTTAGCCATGCGCCCACCATTGAAACGAAATTCTAGATCAAATTTTCGAAATCAAAGAATGAGATGCACGGCCTGGAGGGTTTTACATAATTTTAAT
This sequence comes from Stegodyphus mimosarum, assembly GCA_000611955.2. NCBI lineage: Eukaryota > Metazoa > Arthropoda > Arachnida > Araneae > Eresidae > Stegodyphus > Stegodyphus mimosarum. The sequence continues at coordinate 98,912 of KK112015.1, read as the reverse complement.
TAAAACTTAATTATACATAATCTAGGCTAAAATGCCTACATCGAATGTCAACGCTTAGGGAAGCACTGAATAGTTTCATCGAAAGAAACTAATGATCGAATTATACCGCGTAGTGCATTTCGAATTCTACCCTGAAAAAGACTGATAAAAAAAATGTTTTTACAAGCCATGTGTTCAGAAGGGTAAGAGTTATGTAAGCCAATAGATGAACTTCTAACGCCATCTCTTGGCGATATCAAGGAATATTCCTCAACACCATCATGCGGCAACCCGGGAGGTAGATACGGCTCTATGCGTAGAAAGTGGGTGAGTAATCAGTAATTTTTATAAACTATTATGCACTGCGATGCCCTTGTAAAATACTTTTCTGCAAAACAGGTTTGGCCTTCTTTCTATTTTATCATTCAATAAATTCAAGTGTACACTATTATGCACTATTACAAAAGCGATATCTAAGTGCTAAGTAACTGGTTACCAAACTTTTCCGAGTTACAGCGGCCTTTTTCAATTAAAATTTTTTCGTAGCGCCGTACTCTATGTAAATATGACTATATGAATAATGTCGTAAGTAAGGGGTAAAAATAAATAAAACTCGTGTATTGTGATTATTTAAATTTTTTTACTCTATTAATATTTGCGATTCATAAGCCTGTAAATCACTGCGCATTTTCTCAAATCGTAGAATTAAACTGGACACGAGCACTCTCATTTCCTTTTCCACGTTGATTTTTGTTTTATATTTGCTTTTTGCTATAGCTACCGTCGAAAATCCACCTTCGCATAAATACGACATCGAAAAAGGAATTAAAATACGCTGAGCCTTATCACTTAAGATACACTCACTTCCAAAAGTTAAGCACGGAGAGGAAAATACTAATTTCCGGAAGCCAATAAGAATTGAAGAGGATGCAATTCACTGCAGAGGTAGATGGAAGTATGCAAATATGTTAGGTAACAGCCAATCACGCTTTCACGTCAAGAAATATGCAAAAAAGGCAGTCTTATAAGAAGCTAGCTTTATGAAGGGTTACAGAAGTTGATTGTAAGTGCTGATAGAAGGTGTTTAAAACTTTCGTACAATTTGTTTTCAAGAACATACGTGTTTCTATGACTTCCAGAAGACGAATGGAAGATTCCGAGCGCTGGCGTACTGTGGGGCGCATTGAACAGGACAGTCGATCACAGATGTTGCTCTTTTCTTCGGCGGTCATCCTGTAATTTCACGTTTATGGAAACAATTCCAAACCACACAGACAGTTGTCCGAAGGCCCGTAGCCGGTAGTCCAAAGGTTACAACCCCCGCGGAAGATTGATATATTGCTATTGTAGCCAAGTGGAATCGCAGAGCGACTTCCATTTGTGTGACACATATGGTTACAGCGTCCATTGGTAAGGCGATATCTGCAGCTACAGTACGCCCGGGTACCTCGAGTTTGTGTTCCTCTATCCATCCAATCAAGAGGGGCACGATTACAGTGGTGCCGGGAACATGTCAACTGGAATGTCTTTGACTGGGACAATGTCATGTTTACTGATGAGTCAAGATTTGCTCTGGAGCCAGATGACAAGCGTATAAGGATATGGCCTGAACAACGAACACGCAATCAATTCCAAAACATCACCGAACATCACGCATTCCGAGGCGGAAGCATTTTCATTAGGATACCGCACGGACCTGCACATCTTTAAACGGGGTTCTTTGACGGCTGTCCGGTATCGAGATGAAGTCCTAGAACCCATTGTGAGACTGTACGCTGAAGCAGTTGGCCCTACTTTTATTTTAATAAACGATAACGCACGTCCCCTTAGAGCTGCATCGTCGATGACTACCTGGAGAGTGAAGGGATTGCGCGTATGGCATGGCCTGCAAATTCGCCCGATCTTAATCCCATTGAAAATCTTGCTGTATCTTCACGTTTCCCACCTCCAGCCACTCTTATTGAGCTGGAAACTGTTCTACAAGAAGAATGGCAATAGCGTAATTCTGCGGTGGTTGATCAACTAATTGAAAGCATGGTCACAAGGTGTAAACTTTGTATACAGATGAGGGGAGATCACAGACCCTTTTAATGTCCTTTTTTTTCATTTTATGCTGTTTATTTTCACTTTATACATAATTCTGTTTAAGTCTCCAGTATATCATTATCTGATAACTAACAAAAACTTAATATTGTTTTCATTTCTGTATATAATTATTGATTTTGTTTTATGCATAAATATATATACTACTTTCCTGCCGAATTTTGTGTCAATCAAAGCAGTATTTGCTGATTCTTTTGCATTTTACATCTTCGTGCTTAACTTTTAGAAGTCAGCGTATATTCATCTTTCGTTGAAAGCCTAAATTCCGTTAATTCCATGCTGCCCTTCAAACTTGTGTCGCAAGGTAACACGAGAAGTTTCTCTTCTTCCGCAGAAGTAAATTCAAACGAATCACTAATATTGAATGGATCTTGAATCCACGCAAACCCATTCAAATTTTTATTGTAAAGATACTTCTCAAACCAATAATTAGTTGCGATACAAGATTTTTATATCTTGAGAAAGATCAAGTTCATTCAACGCCTAAATTTTGCAGCAACATCAAAAAAGCAATCGTTGCCTGCATCTTTATTCAATTTTATTGTCCATAGTTTAAGGTTTTTTTTTTTTTTTTTTAGCCCAAACGCGCGTTAGCTCAGAAGGGCTATTAATTTCCTTTTGGTGTTTTACGTCGATTCACTGTAAACGTCCGTATCAGTTTTCAAACTCGCGTTGTGTTACATTTAAAGAAATTAAATAATGAAGAATCTGCATAAATGTATATATATTTCTCACATTGTGATAAAATAATATCTAGAGCCATCAAATTTTGAATAACGTTATCCTCCTCCGAGTATGGGCACCTGGAAGCTCAAATTTGGAATCATTTTTTATTATCGATTTCATATTTTGTAACATTTTAACGAATTTTTGATTATAAAACTCAACGATTTCAAAGCGAGCAATGATAGCACTGTACGGAAAAAAAATCTCTAGCGCACGAAACTGTCTATTGGAAATTCTTAAGGCATGCTCATTTTAAAATTTTTTTGCGATATTGCTGTTGAATTGAATTTTATGGTTTAAGTGCGGAGAGCATGATATTTAATAAGTAAAGGTACCACAGAAAACGTTAAAAAAACGCCCCTCTGAATGTAATGTAAAATCTGAAAGCTTTCAGATTTTTTTTTCAATTAAATTTCAGAAATAATAGTGTCTTTAAAAAAAGGCTGCATACTTGTACAATTTTTCTTTAATCTGATATTTTTTTCTCCGTTAACTTCAAAAGGTGCATGTTTTTTCTCTCCAAAGAGAGATTAAGGTGATTCAGCTTTTCAAAAACGTCACTTAAATATGCTAGTTTTATTTAAAAAATCAACATCATCTAATCTTCTGCCTCCTTGATTAAAACAAAAATTTCTTTCCACCATTCAGAGGTATGTGACGAGACATTACCATAAGAGAGCAATTGTGCATAGTACAATAGTGTTCGACTCCCATGTATCCTTACGTAGTACTTTAGGAAGCTTGTTTTCAATAAATGAGATTTTCTGAAATTTGCCACAGTCGCCTCATATTTAATATATGGTGCAGCTAAACCAAACTGGGAGAAAGAAAGAAGGAATAAAAAATTGGTGAAAATATATGTGGGGCATTTCATGTGATGTCAACAGAAGGCACTAAAATCTTTTGTCCTCTGTGGGTCTTGATCTGTCTCTGGCAGCATCAATGATAGAAGATGCCTACCAGACCTTTTATTGAACCAAATCCAAGCCCATTAGCGAATAAACATTCTGAAGACGAAAATGATGAAATCCTTAAATTTTCTATAAATGTTGACATAAGGGATACCTTACGAGTATTAAGTTTAAGACGACAGCAGCCGTGAAATAATTTCAAAAAATTTTTGAAAACGAACAGTTCATAAATGAGCTTTTGTGTAACATTTCGAGACAATCAGCTATTAATGACTCTTTTCTAATTAAAATGCCGTGAAAGTAAATAGCTATATATTTCTAATTATACGTTTATTAAATTAATTAGATTCCATTGATATCTTGAACATTATCACTTAATGTTATCAAAACAGTCATGGATAAATGTGATACATTAAGCGGCGTTTATTGTAATTTTCCCACTTGTAGTTATTTATATCTATATTTTATTCATACTTTGCAATGATCAAGATCAAGATAGTACTTTCGGTTCAAGGTGTCAACTACTAATGAGTTTTAACCTATATATCAAATAAGGCCGGAGGCCGCTCACTTTTGTTTAGATAAATCAGAGCTGCTTAGCACCGCGCCCTTAGGCGAAAGAATGGTCTATGTGGCAAAGTCATACAGGAAGGCAGTCATGAAATTATAAATTGATATACTTTTGTAGATGTAGAAACATTCGAAAAATTTTTGAGCAGGTGCTGGGTGCGTGCTATTTGCAGTGAGGAATTGAGTGACTGAAATGAACATGAGATACGGAGAGTAAGTCAGGTTGCAGGATAATCTTTTAAGCGATTTCAAGACGAAAAATAATAGTCCATAAGGCTATTTCAAATTACTCTTCACAAAGTCCGTAATTTGGCTTTGCCAGATAATAAAATACACTTAAAACTCAACACAAAAATAGTTAATCATATCACGAATTCTTGAGTATATGAAATGCAATTAAATACTGGGTACTATTTACAATATGTACACTTTCACCACTTTGAGTTGTGATGAATAGAACGTGGTCGCTTAACCAGATTTTCTTCTGTTGGATCATAGTTTGCGAGATTTTTAATAGCATTATATGGTGAATTCTGAACTTGGATAAAGAATTTGTGCGAAATTATTAAGATCTGTTCTTGTATTTCAGGAATCTTCAGGTCTTGATACAGCTGGATATTTCTAATAAACCAGGGTGCTGAGGTTATTGAGCGTAGAATTTTATTCTGTAGATAGCTAAGTTTCTTTCTATGGGTTTTGCAAGCCGTGGCCCAAGTGGGGACTGCGTATAAGAGAATTGGTCGAATAAGCATCAGGTAAAGATTGCGTTTAGTATTCAGATTTAATTTAGAATTTTTCCCTAGAAGCGGGTAAAGAGCCATAAAAGCTGCATTAGCTTTGTTGGTGATATAACTGATGTGTTCTTTGAAAGTGAGCTGTGCATCAATATACACTCCAAGATATTTGTACGAATTGGCCGAAGGGATAAGAGTATCATGAATTTTTATATTGATATCCAGAGGGTAGTTTTTCTTATATCTTCTGTACATAACTATACAGCATTTGGTGGGATTAAGATTGATTTT
>KK112015.1:65432-90170 GCA_000611955.2 Stegodyphus mimosarum | reverse complement strand
TTTTCCACCATTTTCCTTTTCCTCTAAGTTATCATGTATGATACAAAGATTTTTAAGTTGTTCTTCCATAATCGTAAGCCTAGGATCAGCTTTCGGTAAATTAGAATTTTTTAAACTCTCAATTTCTGTTTGCAAGTTAATTTGCATTCTCACGTATCTGCTCAATTAAACTACGTACATTTTTATCCTCTAAACTGCTCATTTCTTGCTGCTTAACCTAAACCATTGGCCCGGTAATGCATGCTCAGAAATAAACAAGTCAAAAAGAACTTACCAGACGCTTCAGACGCTGATGAGACAGGTAATCCACTGAGAAAACACGAGTGCTGTACACTAAGTGCGAATATAGTAACTCACCAGAATTCTCAAAAATTCTACCGATTTTAAGAGTATGAATGCACCGCACCCGACCGGTCGCCCGATGTACCCACCGCGACCAACTTTGCAATGTTAGATCATTAATTTAAATATTTTCATTTTCTATATAATTGTTGGAGCTTTAATTATTTAAGAGTTTGTGTATAGGTTTTAAGTTCAATACCATAAGATATCAAAATTTGGATAATCATTCTAAATTACATGAATAGGTGAAGTTTGTGACACACATGATAACTCAATATATATATGGTAAAAATAGTGTTCAATACAATCGTAAATAGTTACAAAGTACTCCAACAGATTAATTAAATATTTGCGTTGTGTCTTAAAATCAGGTCCAGTGTTTTAAATTTAAAGTGAAAACATTACAAGAAGTTAAAATTAAATATAGCATTTATTTAAGATACTTTGAATTAAATACAAATAGTTACATTGGTGGCGGTGATGTGTAAACAGAATTTATCAAAATTATCATACCAGTTCAAACAGGGAATTTAACATTGAAGATTCTGATGATAACACTCCTCGGCCAACATCGCCGAGATTTTTCGTTCCAACAGTGAAGATTACAGGGTGTAATACATTGAAGATATCTTTTCCTTCATTTCTAGAAAGGAGAAAAAAAAATATATATATTAGTTCAGATGTACATTATCGTCGCCCTCCACAGCATCCTGCTCACGTCTATTTCGTCCGACATCGAGGTTTCTCAGATAACGCTGACGCTTTCAGCTCCGTCTCCTTCCTTCAAAAATATGGCTGCATGTCAATCTCCCGTCAAACCTCTCGTCAGCCTCAGCTCCCGGGCTTTTTACTCGAAACGCCAAGTCCGCTTGATTGGCGATTTTTGATGGTAGTAAAACCGCCAACAGCTCGGCAACCCTCGGGAAGAACCACGCAGGAAGGGGCAGTCCAGGGTAGAAAGAGCTCCCTGATCTGGCGACGAATCGCTGTTAGCCTCGTCAAGGGGTCCCAATCCAACATATGCATAACCTGCAAGTAAGCAAAACATCGCGCCAACCAGACCCTACGGTAGAGTTAGTAATGTAAAAAACTAGCCTCTCCGCAGGGTGCAAAAGTAACTAACGATGACAGAGGTTTCACAGACGACCGTCTAACGGGCGAAGAAATCGAAAACAAAGTGATAAATAATTTGGAAGGGCAACGGACTGAATTTGTAAGTTTTGAAGGGATACGTGAAAAAAAATTGATTTTACAACAATTTAACTTCAATACTGATAGATACTTAAATGAAAATATAATAATTTCACAGATAATTTTCTTGGGTTTATTCAGACACCAAACACGACCACCATAGTAAGAAATAATAAAAACTTCAGTTAAATATAATAATCAAGTATGAAAATTTTATATATTCTCCACAACACCAAAACGACCACCATAGTCAGAAAATATGGATCCCAAAATTTAGCAGAAAAGGGGGCATAAAATAAAAACTTAAATTAACTTTAAACACCAACTTGTGTAACAAACTTTAAAAGGAAAAGATTGACCTTAAGGATCAACTTATCAAGAGATTAACATTAACAACCAAAGTTAAGAAAAATAAATTAACTAAACAGAATTTAAATAATTAACCACCAAAAGTAAGGAAGAAAAATTTAATTACACAAGCAACTTAAAATCAGCGTTAACCAAAACTGTCAAGAGAACAAATTAAATGACTACAATTACTTTTAAACAAACCAAAGAACTTAAGCTCAACTACAAAAATTAAAACAAATTAAACTTTAAGTCTGAAGCAAAATAAGTTAAACATTACCATTAAAACAATTTAAATCACAACTGAAATAAGTGATACATAACATAATTAAACTAGTCATATTCGTATGCTTACATTTTCTTGCTAATGCATATATACATACATGTAAGATATAATAAAATACTATGGCTTCCCTAAGAAATGATTCGCGACCTCAAAATTAACTATTCTAGATTTTATGTTCGCCCAAACCCGAGATCTTTCCACGTTACATAACAACCTAAAATTAACCAATAGCAGTTTAGCTGTACTTGTGCACTTAATTACTTAATTACTGGTACTTGCGAGCAATTACGTCATTCTTTTTCTTAACTTCTGCCATGCAACGAGTCTACGCCGCTTATGTTTTTCTAAGATGCTTACGTCGTACTTTTAAAACCAGTGTACATAAAAATTATTGTATTTAACTATGACTGGATAAATGTCTACCAAGATGATATGATATTTGTGAAAATAAAGACTGGTGATTAGTCAAAAATCCAGTTTTATTATCTTCGTCATCTTGCCTTTCACCCTCAACCATGACAACTGCAAACTGCTAAAAGTACCTGTGTCATCTATGCACTTAAAATATCATTATATATATATACATGCAATAAGATTGTTGGTTTATGTGATTACGCAAAACTTCAAAGGCTATTTGCGTAAGGGAAGGGATGTCTTCGGGGAGGACTTTTTGAAGTAAACTCGCTCGTATACAAGTTATACATGGGGAAAACTACAAAAACGCTCATGCAGCCAACTTGTTCACGATATTCGAACTTCGGACCGGACTACCAGTGTTTAGCGACTTTACCGCTCGGCCGCTGGTGGGCGTGTAATAAGATGATTTGGAGAAAGCTGCGTCAGATTGGCAGCGATTCTCTGCATTATAACTTGGCGATATTTTACTGAGTAGTTAGAAAGCTGACACTCAACGGAGAGATTTCAAGACACACGTGGTTGAATTGAAAATAAATTTTATTGCTGGACACAAAATAATTATCGAAACATATTCTTCATCACACATGATTATGAGTGCAATACACATCCCACAATTTTATACAGAGTATCACAAACGGCGTAGGTAGCAGCACGACAAAGCAAAGGGAACGAAATAGCGTCTTGAAGCAGCTATCCAACACGGATAATGTTTTGGTTTAGGTTAGAAAGTTTTCAGCTTTTAAAATTTTGAGTTCAAGTTCCGAATTAGCTACGTCATCAGCTTTACGCAAGCCATGAGAGATGGATTGATTTTGAAATGACGCAGTCGAGGAAAGTTATTACTAATTTTAGAACAGAGAGAGGAAATATCCAAATTAAAAATGAGGAAGTAAGAGGCTATTATTAAATTAAATTATAAAGCTGATTTACATATTTTTAATCTTACATACATATATTTTAACTTAGCTCATTTTAAGGCAAAGAATTATACTCAAAAGTGACTAACGGGGCGTGTTAGCCACACAGAAGCAAAGGCGGAAAAGGGGACTACACATTTAGAAGAAGCGCGATTGATTGATTGATTAAGCGTGAAAGATATAATGGGTCAGATGTTTCGGTTTCAGGTAGAAATTTTTAATGCGATTGGTGAAAAATATCTGTAATGCTCCACGTAAGATAAGATGGCATGATGAGGATTAATTTTGAAAAGACATACTTTAGATTGATATGTTATGAATACTTACTATTTAGGATAGAAAGGAAAAGTACAGATTAAAAGGAAGAATAAAGAGAACTGTTGCCAATTAAAGCTTGCTCCCACATTTTCTACCTTACATATACATACTATATGCAATATATAAAATATCTAACGAAGTTCTACAACAGAACTTTAATTCTTAATTTTAATCGAAAACACAGCTCCCCTACAACACATTTAAACTGCGCCATTTTAGGTCACTCTTTCTCTGCGGAAATCCGCATTGTTGTGAGCTTTTATCCAATAATCATTAAGAGCACAAACAAAGAATTTCTGAATATAATTAGACCAGCTTTTTTCTACGCATCGCCTTTTCTCTCCTGCTGCAGCTTGCATAACTCGTTTTTACTGCTCTGCAGTATTTTTTATTGTTCAAGATGTAATCTGCATATTTAAGATTGTGGGTAGCAGTTTAAACATATTATGCTATGTGATGTCTACAGAAGTTGATTCTAAATAACTGTTTCCGTCCTGAAAACAAAAACAGATATTTAATCTTCATTATGGCTACAGCTGATTCATTATAGATTGCAACGCCATCTTCGTCCCAACCACGACTGCGACTTAATTGATTCTCTCATTGTACCCCCTAAAATATCACTTCACGTATAAAATGTTACAAATTTATATATATATATATAATGTAATTATATGTAAAATCATAGTACTCTTGTATTATGTAACATGAAATGCCTCAAGACAGCATAGTTCCAACAGGAAAATAAGATTACACAGACAGGTCCATTTAACATTGAGGTAAATGGCTAACTCGCCAGATTGGCGAGATAGTGCCAAGCTGGCGATAGACTTCGAGACTAAAATTTGTTGCCTAATTTCGTGTGATAGCGTCAAAAGTCGCCTGACTGGGCGAATATTTGGGTTCGATACCTGTTAAACTACAACTTTTCTAATTCCTATGTAAGTATAACTGTATCCGGGGTTATATGAAACTGGAATTGTATATAACTTTCAACAGTTCAAGAATTCCAAGGTAATGAAAATTTTTCGGTCGCCGTGGGAAAGCTATATAAGACTGAAGAGAATATGAGTTCTCAGCTTTGACTTCAAAGTTGAGTTCAGAGTATTGAGAGATCTCCGTGTGAGATTCGTTCTCCACTGCGTTGTGTTTAACATTCTTAGTAGTTTAAAGTAGTAACTACAGATTGAACTCACTCATATTGAGAACAACTGTACGAGTACATTTGTAAAAGTTTTTTTTTTTTAAAGAAAAATACACTTCATCAAGCTATCATCAGTTCTGTGTGCATTCATTCCATTTTTTTTTGTGTCAGAAGCGGGATTCAATGCCAGTGTAAAGTGCGATGAAGAACAAATAAGACAACTAGGCAATTGTCGTTGCTGAATTTCAGGAAAAGATAGAAAGGGCCGTCAAGTACGTGAAAGAAGAGATCAAAACGGGCCAAGAAAAGATGGAAGGGCCGTCAACTCCGTTAAAAAAAGAGATGAAAGAAATTCAAGAAAAGATGGAAGCGGGGCAAGAAGAGATTAATTGTGGGCCAATAAAAGACGGAAGGGACATTCAGTTCATTACCAGAAAAACTGAAACAGGTCAAAAGGAAACGAAAAAAAGAAATAACTGCCAGAACAGAAAACAAATTCGATGTTATGGAAGGCAGAACTGACAAGGATGAAAATAAAGTTGAAGAAAGAGTTTCTGCTGTTGAACAATAAATTAATTCAAAGTTTCTGCTATCGCAAAGAAGTTGACAGCTGAAAACAATTCTGACTCCTTTAAATTCCTAAACATGTCTTCTTGATCTTCCCTAAAGCTACCAACGTAGGGCAGCAAGACCTCCTGGAAAGTGCACAAGACTCGGTTCTCTATAGTGGCAGATGCAACAGAATGGAATTTCCAAGCTAAGACCTACTATCTCCCCGTTTCTTACCTTCAAAAGAAAATCCTCTGCCTAAAAAACAGAAGTTAGACTTTGAAGCTCCACCCAGTGCACTGGAGCTGTGTTTTGTGAGAAGTATTTAAAAGATTACAGCAAGCTTCGGTTAAAATCTCGCGAATGACCCACGAAAATACTAGCAGCTCGCTCGCCACCGATTCTGAAAGGCTGTCTTATCTCACCTTTTGGGCTGCCCAACAGATACAAATGGAAATTCTGTCTCTTCAATACTTCATCGATGGCACACAGAATCATGAGATAAAAAAACCTGCGAATGGCTGATGGCAACGAAAAAAGTGCAGCCTGGCAAGTCGATGCTTTGAGGTGAAACAGGAGTCGCAGAAAGCTGATCCTAAACTGACAGATATGCAGTGGTGAAGGGCCCTTGCAAGGGAACTGCAGACCATCCCACGGAACAGAAGCTAAGACCACTCCCCAGGAAGGAGGTAGGAAACAAATCAGTGGCCATCAAGCGGAGCGGAGGTTGGCGGATATGAAGAAGACCTATTTTAAAGTGCTTTAGCAATTTCTGCAATGAGTGGCGGCAGTAACGAACTCTTGGTCTTGGACATAGAAATAGAGTTCCTTGCAATATAATCATCGACGCGGGAGCCAATCTTAGGATCATCCGAAAAGATTTGGTCCATCAACTGCAAGATAAACTCATTGCGACAACTCTCTGAATTGCCATCTAGATTGTTTCCAGGAATAAATTAGACATCAATTGAAAATTAAAAGTTAACATCACGTTTGGAAGTGCCACCTACCATTACACGGCATATGTGGCAAATATTAGAGACCCTTGCATTCTCAGATTAAACTTTCTAAGAAAATACAATTTTTCCTTGAACTTTAAAAATAAAAACTTCGTTTTGCCCCTTAGAATATAACCCTATTCGGAATTAAAGAGAAATCCCTCCACCAAATAATACCTAAAAACGGTATTACAGTACCAACAAAAACAGAATTTTTACTTCCTGGATCAATATCAATACCTCAAAACAGAAATTTCGGATACGACATCCCGGTAAGAATTGCCAGTGTAAGTGATAAGGCAAAGTGGTTGCAACATGTACTGTAGTGGCCTGCATTAAACGAGCCAGCAATTGTCTAGTCTCTCTGTCTTGGGAGACTTTTAGAAAGATGCATCGGAGTTATTGCGGAATGAACAACTAAGCGATGAAGAGAGCAGTTCTGTAGATCCTGTCATTCAAGAAGTTTTTCATCTTCTGACGAACTTTGAGCCAGCTTAGCACAGCATGGAACTGATACGGGCGAGGATCATCCACAAATCAAGCAACATCCAAAACATCTACTGATTGCTCAAGAAGAAGAGGTATGAAAATTTCTAAAGGGCATACAAAAAAGCGATGATATCGAGCCTACAGCAAGTTCTTGAGTCCTTCAAATCGTTCTGGTAGGAAAGAAAGACGGCTCAACTAGATGTTACGTTAACAATTGCAGGCTGAACGACGCTACGAAGAAAGACAGCTAGCTACCCTCTCCCTAAAATTGACATTCTGGAAATTCTCCCTGGAAGAAAACACTTTTCAACAGTTGATTTAAAGAGTGGATATTGGCACGTACAGATACACCTTGATGACCGAGAAAAGGCGGCATTTTCTACCAGGCAAGTACATGCAAGTTCAAGGTGATGTTGTTTGGATTATGTAATGCGCTGGCCACATTCGAACGTTTAACTGTGCTGAGAGGTCTTTACTACAAAGCCTGTCTGATCAAGGTCATATTGACGGAAGAAGGCCGAATCCAAACGGATTTTCCCGTGATGTGACGTCACAAGCAAAGGCGATCGTACTAAGACCATCTTCAAATAAGATGAGTGTAAACAGGGCGTATGATTAACCTAGAATGTATGCAACATTAACTATTCCTTAACTATAGTAAATTTAACTTTTAGCAAGATGCATCGAAAGTAAAGTTTATTTACTAACTCATTTTGATGTTTTCCTAAAGGAATTAAAATAAATTCTGTTTGACCTATATTTCATAAAGTTAGTTTGTGATACAAAACAAACACTTCCTTACAAATGCAAGCTTAAGAGATCCTCCCTCATTTTTATACATGTTCTAATTTATATTTATTACATATGACATTAAAGCACTCGTGTTAAATAATATAACAATCTAGTCAATTTCTCTTGTACCTTTCATTTTCAAACTGCGTATCAAAATAAATCTTGTAATGCTTTATTAGAATAATTCCATCTTCTAAATTAGACAATAATAATAATGATTTAAATCTTGAAGGTTAAGAAAAATAAGATGAGCTTGTACATATATTTTGTACATTAACTAAGCTTAAATAGAAGTGTTTTAATAATTACAGTCTACAGCATATTAATTATATAGCATTAAACAATTCGCTGTAATTCATTTTCCTTTAATTACTGTTTAATTAAGGTGCATAATGCAGTGTTCTGTAATAAGACTTTGTACCAGGATCATGTGCCTGTGTGTGCATTTTGATAAGTTTTCTGTCATAAGAGACAATAAAGCAACACGACCTAACTGGACAGTATTAACACTTCAAAGAAAAGTGTGTTTTATCAAAATATGCCTATCCCATTATTTTTTTATAGTCAACCTAAATATTTATCTTGTCCTTTACCACAAAAACGAAAAACAACAGAAGACAGAACAAGAGAAATAAAGGAACGGTGTGAAAGTAATTAAAAAAAAATGTGTGCTGCAGACAACATTGCCTCCTTTTCAGAATTTTTGAAAGTTTACAACAGTAAATTATCAAATGTGTTCTCGGGGCACATTTGCCCCGAGAACACATTTACATGCCTTCTCTGGGCAATAATGAAAGCATCTGATTATATAATTTTTTTGCGTATTCAGATGGAAGATTGCCCAAGTGGTTAGCATCGCTGGCTGCCGTACCGAAAGGCCCGGGTCTGAATCCCAGAGAAGGCATGGATGTTTGTAAATGTATGCCGTCAGTGCGACATGAAGGCACTGTAAATATGTGGCAAGCTGAAAGTCCTCTCCAGAGGTTGGTTATATTTATCATCAATTTCAAACATTTCATTGAATAATTATACTAAAGTTCGTAATGATCGTTTTAAAAAACAAACAAAACCCCAGAAAAGGAAAAATCTATCCTTATTCTATTAATAATTTAATATTAGTAATCTGGAGTCTGTTGTTCAAGATGTTTCAGTGAGTGTACATTAATAAGGTTAAAAACTATTGCTACAGTTACAACGTTCGTTGATAGCATGTTACAAAAAAATGTTATGTTAGGCAAATTATTATTCCTTTATATTTACTTCCGTTAAATGTAATTTCTGAAACAAATGTTTGGTTATGAAAACGAGTATTTCTTAATTACTGCAAATTACATTGAATATCTTTCTATATGTGTCTATGAATAACAAATGCAAAAGAATCGATGTGTGTTGAATATTTATTGAGTACCGCGGGTAAATAAGCTTTAAATTTTTATATTATTCAATGATAAATAACTGGAGATTGTTTCCGTTTTGATATGCAATATGAAGTAATATGTACATTAGATTTTAATTTGCTTAATAACAAAAGCGTATTCACTATTCTGGAAAGCATATATATGCGTATATATGTATATATGGGGAGGTGTTTTTACAAGCATTTGTGAATCCCGAAACAAGAAATTAGAATAATGTGTATTGTATAAAGTTACATATAAAATAATAGCCTCAGATTTTGTATTCGTTTCATATGAGTGAAAATCTATGCGTAAATCAAATAATAAAAAAATGGAATGCATTTGTATTCCTACGTTCCCAGATTAATTTAAAAGTAACGTATTTTTATCATAAAATTTCTAAACAATTAAATATGTAAATAAATCTTATCTGAGAAGCATAACTTTCTCCTGAATGTCAATCCTTTTGACTAAACATAAAATATTAATATTAGTAGCTTTCGAATTTCTGGGTAATATTTTTTACATGAAATGGCGAAAATATAGTTTGATGTATTGCTTAGAAAATATTTAGTTTTGATTTCACTTTGAATCCCTAAGATTATGTAACCAAAGATATATTATTGTAAAGAATGTTACTGATTAGCAAGCAAAAATTAATATTATTTGAAAACTCCCCTCAGACGCAATCCTGTCATCTAAACATAAAAGATCAGTAATCAATTCTTTAGTATTTTCTGTTAATATTGCTTATAAGACGAGAAAAATATATTTGTTTCTTATATACTATCGGGAAAAGAAATCACGCTGACCCAAGATCATCTTGACTGACCACTTTTGGCTGTGATGTCACAAAATGTTAGCTTTGGCTTCTCCCATCAAGATGGCCTTGGTCTGATATACATGGATGACAACATTGGGAAAATCTTTTAAGAACATTTAATCTAACTTTAAGTCCTGCCAAATGTAAATTGTTCAGACAGGAGGTGACCTGCCTTGGGCATACCATCTCTGCCGAAAGTGTGCGTACGGATCTAGAATAATGCAAAAGAACGTCAGTAGTTAAAGACTGGAAACGCCCTGAAAATGTCCATCAGCTGAGAAGTTTCCTGTAGCCTTGCACGTACTTTGTGAAGGACATTTTTTTCATCACAAGGCCCCTTCACAAACTGATAGAGAGCTAGCAAAAGCTCTGGTGGACAAAAGAATATGAAGATGCATTTAACAAACTGCAGATAGCTTTAAAATCTGCGACAATCCTTACATATCCCCAGGTTGACAAACCATTTTTCTTTGACATGGAAGCAAGCAATGAGAGCGATGGTGCTTTTTTGTTCCAAGAGACAGACAGTCATGAACGTGTCATAGCATACTGGAGCAAGTGTCCACCTAAACCGGAGAAGAATTATTGTGTCACCAGGAGAAAATTGTTTGCTATAGTTAAAGCCGCATAGCATTTCCACCATCAGAAAAATCCTGCTCCGCACAGATTATGCACCTTTGACCTGGCTCTTAAAGAATCCTGAAAGCCAGATAGCCTGGTGCATATAGAGGCCTCCAGGAATAGATCACTATCTGTCTTCGAAAAAGATAATCACATGGAAATCCCAGCACGCTGTCTAAAAAGCACCAACGTTGTTCTAGGGCCAAAGCGAAACATAGACTGTTTAATCTGGTCGTATGCCAAAATGCAAATTGAACATTGTCAAACCCAGACCCATACGGTGATGAACTCAGGAAACCCAGATCAAAGAAGACGACATTAAACCCACTGTTGACTTAATGGAGTCTAAAAAGAAAAACTAAGACCAACTTGGCAATGAAGAACAGGAAGGGCCAATAGGGCACAAGAGTTACAGGACACCGATTCAACAATGGCGATAAGGTGTGGTTATGGGATCTGATTCAAAGAAAGAACTTCTTGCTAAATTACAGTCAGCCTAGGACGTTCCTTACACAGTCCTAAACAGGCTGAACAGTGTCGTAGTTCAGATCCGTAAGTTATCAGATTCCAAACCTAAAGTTATTCATTACTATAGGCTCACCCCTTACTATGGCCATAATACGTAGTCCCTATAATGTATAAATGAAAACAGTATACTAAAACCATGGTCCTCTTCCTCTATAAATTTGTAAACTCATGCATTTTTTATTGACTTGCTGTATGTTAGTTATTGAAATTATTATTTTAATACTGTAATTAATTTTTCTCAGTTGTAAGAACAGTTTTTTGACTAGGGATTTTATTGCCCGGGACGTCCAGTCCTTCGGAAAGGGCTAAAGATGACTGACTAACTTGGTATATATGTAAATAATTTTAGTGAAATTATATGCAAAATTGCAGTATCTCTTGCATAACGTAACATATATGCTTCAAGGAGAAAACTCTGCGGGAAAAACAAGATTACAGGAGTAAGTTCATTTAACACTGAGGTAAATGCTATCTCGTTAATTGGCGAGATAGCACCAAGCAACAGCTTAGATGGTTTTGGTGACTAATATTTTTGCCAAATTCGGCAAGTGAAATCGCCAAACCTAGTGACAATGTGGTTTGATCTCCGTATAACCGCACTTTGTCCAATTTCTAAGTAACTGTAACATTTTATGCCTTCCAGCAATTTCGAGAAATCGAAGGTACTGGAAATTTATCGGCGCCTAGACAAAAACTATATAAGACAGGGGAGAACATCATTTCTCAGCTTTTAGTTCAGAGTATTTGTGCGAGCTTCATTCTGCATCGCTTTGTGTTTAATGTTTTTATTAGTTTGGAGTTTTAACTACTGATTGTGCTCTGTCATACTGAGAAAAGGAGTACTTTTGTGGAAAATTCAAGAACTGTAAAGTTTCTTTTGGAAAAATACATTTTATCAAGCTATCATCAGTTCTGTGTGCATTCAATCCGTTACGAAACCATGCGCACATAACAAATATATATAAACAAAAGCTGAGAAATTTCAAATTAAGAAAATACAAGGTGTTTATAAAGTCCCGGACCCATTTTGATGTTTAATAACTCAGAAAATAATGAAGATATAAACAAACTTATGGCATTTATTGATGATATATTTTCCTTTTCAGGTTTGAATATCTTTTGTAAATATCGTCTGCGCGTGTGGTTAATTTCAAATAATTTCATTTTCCAGTCTAAATATCTGTACTTTTCTAAATATCGTCTGCTTACTAATTGTATTTTTCTCTCTGTTTTTGGCAACTATTGCAATGTTATGTTTACTTTTGATGTGTTTGTTCTAGTACTCAAAGTAGTGAAAGTGTACATATTGTAAATAGTACTCAGTATTTAATTGCGTTTCATATACTCAAGAATTCGTGATATGATTAACTATTTTTGTGTTGAGTTTTAAGTGTATTTTTATTATCTGGCAAAGCCAAATTACGGACTTTGTGAAGAGTAATTTGAAATAGCCTTATGGACTATTATTTTTCGTCTTGAAATCGCTTAACAGATTATCCTGCAACATGATTGGTCCATGTGACCCCCAAGCCCAAAAAAGGAATAATCAAATTCTATCTAATTAAACAAGAATTACGTAGCATAAAACTCACCTCTCCATAGTTATTAGATCATTATTATGTAGTAGATTGCAATACTATAGGCCTACAAGAGTTATTTACTCTTAAATTAATAAAACTTTGAGTAATACAGCAGTATTTATCAACGAACCAGAACGCGACCTCAGGTTACGTGATTTGATTCTGACTTACTCTCTGTATCTCATGTTCATTTCAGTCACTCAATTCCTCACTGCAAATAGCACGCACCCAGCACCTGCTCAAAAATTTTTCGAATGTTTCTACATCTACAAAAGTATATCAATTTATAATTTCATGACTGCCTTCCTGTATGACTTTGCCACATAGACCATTCTTTCGCCTAAGGGCGCGGTGCTAAGCACCTCTGATTTATCTAAACAAAAGTGAGCGGCCTCCGGCCTTACTTGATATATAGGTTAAAACTCATTAGTAGTTGACACCTTAAACCGAAAGTACTATCTTGATCTTGTACTTTTGTATGTGATGTTTTATTCGAGCGGATATTAAGGAAAATGCATACATTTTATGGTGGTTCATAGAAACGAAATTCATAATGCAAACACAGAGAAACTGCAGAACTTACTCCATCCAAGAGCACCATCTTGCAGTGAAAAAAGGATTTTCTAGAAACTGGAAGTATCGCAGATAAGATACGTTTCGGACGTCCCTGCACAAGTGATTTTGTTGTCAGAGAGACATTTTTACACAATCCTAAAAACTGAATATCGACTTGATATTCTCCGTGCGACGAAGTGGGCACACGTGGAAGATCATTGACAAGGGTCATGAAACCTTTTGAGTCTATCTAACCATTTATGTCATTAATTTTAATCTATCTTTATTATTTTATGAGTTATTAAACATCAAAATGGGTCACTTTATAAACACCCTGTATATTATTGAAGCCACATAGTATGCTGAGAAACTAATTAAATAAAATTAGATCATGAAAGGTGACAACATTCTAACAAGAAATAAGTTTTAATTTACTGTTATTAGTGATAGGATTTACTTATACTATGTTTGGATGTGTAAAAATTGTAAGCATTCTTGTAAATTTGTAAACAGTCCCTCAATCTCCGTTACTAACACATGGCCCCTTCTATTTAAGTTCTGTTATATGCCAAATAGATGAATAGTCTTTACTTATATTTTTCCTTTTCAGAACTTTTACTATACCCCAATTATTCAGATACCACTGCTTTTTACATGCAAAAAATTTTGAGCTTTCTCACAATTTGCTTCTATCAATTTAAGTAATTTTAAAAATCTTTTATTTCTAATTTTTAAATAGTTAATTTTCTAAATTTTATTAATTTATAGGGTTTAATTTTAATAAAATGAATTTTATATCAATTCAATTTTACACTTAGTTTACAACCTCAACTCAGTTCTGGTTATGTTTATTTCCTTTTATCACCCTACCACATACCACTAACTCGACTTTTTTCTAAACAACATTCTTCCAGCAGTTTAAGAATTTCAGCAATTTAAGTTCACCATGCAAACATAATACTTCATTCAGATATTAATTTTCTTTCAAATTAATTTATGTCAATCGATTTATTCAGTTTTTCCCAATTTTATGTACTTTTTTTTTTATATTTATTTATTCTTTTTTCCATTTTTGTTTCTCCCCTCAGAAAATTTTCTCCGTTTTTAGCTTTCAATAAAATTCTTTTTAACAAATTCATTTTTTTGAAAATTTTGACTTGGAATATCTTCTTTTGGTTTACTGAGTTTTTTAGCAATTCTGCTTCTTTAGCATATTGCTTTTAGCTAACCACTGTTTTTTGATTTCCTACACAAGAATTCTGTTTCTAATGTTTATTTTTCAATTATTTGAAGGTCAAGTCAGAACAGATTATATTTTCATGATTTATGAATGAATAATTAAAAATCATTTAAAAAATGTCTACTTTTATTGCACTTTGATTGGAACCTTCTTTTAAATTTTATTTTGAAATGTTCTAACAATTCATAGTCATCGAGTTAGAATTCAGCAATGGGGTTCTCTTCAAAATTCTACGGCTGCTCCTTGAACAAAAATCTAAGAATTCTTAGCAGTTTTATATTTTATATAAATTAAATTTTATTGAATTGCTTTTGTTTTAATTTTGATGTATGTATTTCCCGTTAGGATATTGTTTCCTTCCATGATTTAATTATTATCTCTTAATTACATATATATATATATACTGGTCATCAAAATTAAAGGATAATGACAGAAATAAAATATAACTGATACTTAATGAAAAATTATTAATAGAAAATTGTACAAAAGCATTAGTTAACATAAATTACGCTTCACAGTTAATTATTTGCAAAATATTGAAATTAAAAATCAAATTTATAGAAATAATGAAAAATAATGGGAAAATTAAGTCACCTCTTGTGGCAAACATTTTTCTTTAATATGGTGTATGGTCACCTCGGACAGATATGCATACCTCAGATCTTGATTTCATAAACTTTACTTTTACTTGTAAGGTTTTAGTTTAAACTAACAAAGTTTTATTTTAATTTGCTTTTCCTATGTGTTCTTATTTCAACTTCCCGTTAGAATGAGCGCGCGTTTCAACTTTATGCTAATTTGAAGTGGAGCCAAGTTTATATTTAAACGGTAGCGAGGAGCTACTCAGTTTAGAGAGAGCTTTTAGTCTCAGACCACTGCTGCTCTGTTTGACATTCGCCTGATTAGCTAGTATTTAAATTCTAAGCCTTAGCGCTGTTACTCTATTACTTATTGAAATAAATCTAAGTGCGTTAGTATTAGCTAACTCTTGCTACGCACCATTGATCATTTAGAGGCCAACCTCGCGTTCATATCTCTGTGAGCAACAATTACGTAATTTCTATTTAAATTTAGTTTAAATTATTTGATTGTTCAGTTTGGACCCAAGTGCGGTCATTATTTTCTGTATCCCTCCCGAGTTGGGAAGTGGCTGTATATAATTGTGGTTTAATAAAAAAGGATTTTAAATCCTTCTCACGTGCAGTTCTTCTACCACTTAACCACAGTTTTCTATCACAGAACACAGCTGCATTCAGCTCCCTGTTCAAGATCAGGACTTAGTTACTTCACGAATATGTTTGCCAAGAGTATGCACCGAACACTCAGGCCTGACATACTTACTTACGTTTTTTACAAAATGTTGCTGAAGTCTTATGGAATTGCATGCCACTCTTCTAGAAGTGCCCTTTTCAGCTTCCGGGTGTCTGGAGAAGAATTTGGTGCCCTAGGACATCCCACACATGCTTAATCAGGTAAGTAAGGTGGCCAATCCATTCAAGTGATATCTTTTGTTTGCAAGTATTCTGACAGCACATATGCTCGAAGAGGCCAAGCACTGTCATCCATTAACAAAAACTTTGGACCAACAGCACCTTGTCCATATATCTCAGAGCGGTCACATAACTGAACTCCTTGAAAGATATGCAGCTCAGTGTGGCTGCATATCATTATTAGCTCAGTCATTATTTTCTGTATCCCTCTCGAGTTGGGAAGTGGCTGTATATAATTGTGGTTTAATAAAAGAGGATTTTAAATCCTTCTCACTTGCAGTTCTTCTACCACTAAACCACAGTTTTCTACCACAGAACATAGCTGCATTCAGCTTCCTGTTCAAGATCAGGACTTTGTTACTTCGCGAATATGTTCGCCAAGAGTATGCACCGAACACTCAGTCCTGACACTGGTGCGCAAAGAAGAAAAATGAGAGGATGGCCTGAAAGACAAGAAGAGGAACCTGAGATACCTGTGCAGAACCCTGAGATACCACCTCCTGCCCTAGGATTTGGCTACATTGTACAAACCATGCGGGCAGCCATGAAGCCAGCGGCAAGTTTTGACAGCAAGTCAGCCGTTATTAATTTCCTGGAAAAGCTAGATGCCCATTTCATGTTATATCCAGTCCACGAATTTCAGAAAGTCACTCTTGCCACCAGCGCTTTGAAGGGCCAAGCGCTAAATTGGTTCAAGTGTATTGGAAAGAATCTTTTGGGGGAAGCCCCACATACACTTGTGAAAATTTTAAAAATTCCTTGGTGAAAGCATTTCCTGTAGTACGAGATCGAGCCAGAACCTTTTAGCCGTTATCAAGAAAAGATAGAAGATTTGTCAAATTTTATCTTGAGAAAAAATCGGAGTTTTCAAGCTTTTGTATGGAAGTCGCCCGGATCCTGAAATAATTCAAATTATACTTCCTAGGTTACTGCCCCAAGTTCAAGATTTTATCGAGCTAAGAAACCCAACGACTTTTGATAAAGTATTCGAGCTCGTCGTACTATTTGAAAGTCGAAGAATGGCAGACAATGAACGACGTCGCCAATTTGAGCAAAGAAGTCAGTGGAATATGCCAAGACCCCAGCAGAATCAGAATTACGGGAACCAGCAACAATGGCAACGAAAGGCCAGAAACAGAAAGCCCCCCCCCTCAACAAAGTAGAAGAAACAAGAAACGGAAAATCACCAGAGGAGGAGGATTCAAAAGAAAGAACTCTGATAATACAAGTTCAACAATTAACAAAAGACCAAAGCACAATGGACAAGGCCAGACCAATGTAGCCAAGAGGACAGCCAAAACATCGGAAAGGAGCCTGAGAAGCAAGCAGCCCCGGTTGCAGCCTGAGGATCAATGTCCGGAATACAGCAGGAGCCCAGAGCAGCGACGAATGAGGGCCCGGGAACAGAGGACACTGCCGAACAAACGTCGAGCGGATCACCTTCCTTCCCAGCGCAAGTATCCCAGAATGGAAAGAAGGACCCCTAAAAGGAAGGCGAAGGAACAACAAGAGGGCAACGGTCAGCGATACAATAAGTACGTTAAATTTCTAAGTTTACAGCAAGTACTTCACATTCTTTTTTTCAAAGTTCTTTTCTGAAACATTGCAAGTCAAGGAGACTGGCCCAAGCGACAGTGTTTTCAACTTTCAAGGATTGGGCCAAAAAAAGAATGGCTGACTACAACAAGATAATAGTATTTCTTATTGCAACGTTTAGTTAATTTTCGAGTGTTACTGCAAGTTGCAGGGTCTCTTTTTACCTCAAGCGAGGTTGATTTTTACGCCAAGTGGGCGATAAATGATTACTTATCTTGAAAGATGCTTTTCTTTAAAATTGTAATCCTGCAAAGATTTAAAATTACTTAATGTTTGTAAAGTAGATTCTGAAGCATTGTGTATATTAGCTTTAAAAAACCAATGAATTGCTGCAAGAATATTAACTAAATGTTTTTGTATTATAATTTGTCGAAAGACTTGTAAATTTCTAGAATGAAAGGAAAACACGATTTAGTCTACAGACTATTATTTCAGTGTAATGCGATGTTTCAGAAAAGAACTTTGAAAAAAAGAATGTGAAGCACTTGCTGTAAACTTAGAAATTTAACGTACTTATTGTATCTTGTGATTTGTATGCAATTGTTAAAAGTTTCCTAAAATGTAACAAAAATGGATTTATAGCATCAATGCACAGTAGGTGCAAAGTTAATTTTGAATGAAGCAGTCTTTGTGCAAACTACGAATTGTATGCATGAAAAGGCGAGATAGAAGTAATAGAATGCAAGTATTAGTAGGCTCTCCACCAATTACACTTAAAGTGATAGACATGAAGTTAGTTAGAACCTCAGGTTTAGCTCTTTACAGGGTGTCTTCCGAGGTCTCGATATGTCAAGTTCTAACTAATGTTAGTCGATCGTAGGTGGGAGAGTCGAACACCCCCGAACAAAAAAAAAAACACCCGCTATTGCGGTTCGCTGTTCATCCAACACCGGTGGAGAGCATTGGGGTAAGAATTTAATTTTGCTTGAATGATAATGTGTGTGTGAAAATTTACACACGTAAGAAAAGAAGTCTGTTACCCAGAACTTAGTGTTATTATGTTATACTAAAATTTCTTTCCTTCCAAATTTTGCTGGAAGGACTCATTCAGACGAAAGCAAAGTATTACGCAAAACAGATGAAGAGCTGTGTAAAAATCAAGTTTTCGTCTGTAAATGGCCAAGAAATTTGCTGTAAAGGTTGGCCTAAGTTAGGAAGAGTTAAATTTTGAGTATTTCTAGAATCGCAAAGTTTCAACATGGTCCATTTGGACCACAGTAGTTCAACTTTTGCCAATTCTGGCGGGAAGTATGTAAGGTTTTAGTTTAAACTAACAAAGTTTTATTTTAATTTGCCTTTCCTATGTGTTCTTATTTCAACTTCCCGTTAGAATGAGCGTGCGTTTCAGCTTTATGTTAATTCGAAGTGGAGCCAAGTTTATATTTAAACGGTAGCGAGGTTTTACTCAGTGTGAGACAGCTTTTAGTCTCAGACCATTGCTGCTCTGTTCGACTGACTAGCTAGTATTTAAATTCTAAGCCTTAGCGCTGTTACTCTATTACTTATTGAAGTAAATCTAAGTGCGTTAGTATTAGCTAAATCTTGCTACGCACCATTGATCATTTAGAGGCTAACCTCGCATTCATAGCTCTGTGAGCAACGATTACGTAATTTCTATTTAAATTTAGTTTAAATTATTTGATTGTTCAGTTTGGACCCAAGTGCGGTCATTATTTTCTGTATCCCTCCCGAGTTGGGAAGCGGCTGTATATAATTCTGGTTTAATAAAAAAGGATTTTAAATCCTTCTCACGTGCAGTTCTTCTACCACTTAACCACAGTTTTCTATCACAGAACACAGCTGCATTCAGCTCCCTGTTCAAGATCAGGACTTAGTTACTTCACGAATATGTTTGCCAATATGTATGCACCGAACACTCAGGCCTGACATACTTACATACTTTTTTTACAAAATGTTGCTGAAGTCTTATGGAATTGCATGCCACTCTTCTAGAAGTGTCCTTTTCAGCTTCCGGGGTGTCTGGAGAAGAATTTGGTGCCCTAGGACATCCCACACATGCTTAATCAGGTAAGTAAGGTGGCCAATCCATTCAAGTGATATCTTTTGTTTGCAAGTATTCTGACAGCACATATGCTCGAAGAGGCCAAGCACTGTCATCCATTAACAAAAACTTTGGGCCAACAGCACCTTGTCCACATATCTCAGAGCGGTCACATAACTGAACTCCTTGAAAGATATGCAGCTCAGTGTTCAGAACCTCTTTGAAAGATGTGCAACTTCAGCCATTTGTTATGATTACACTTCCCAAACCATTAAACCACGTTTGTGGAAATGGGATATTTCACGGACAAGGGACGGCAAGTTGAGTGTTCCTTCCTCTCTCCAGATCCAAACATGTCTAGAATCACAGTCTAGATTGTATCTGGACTCGACAGTAAACAATACGTGGTACCAGCCCTCTTGGCTCTAGTGAACATGACGAGGGAGTCCTTTTAAATGGGCGCCTCCGGAAGCTGGACCGAGTGGAATACAAACCATTGTTTTTCTCACATACAGTCCAACCTCGTTAAGCCTTTGTGCAGCAGTAAAGTAGCTAATTCAACCCTGAGGCAGCCTGAAGGTCTAAAACCAAATCTCTCATAGTCTCTTTGAGCCAACGACAGAAAACGGTTTTCTGATGCAGTTGTTGCTCTTGGTCAACCTTGATTAGGCTGTCTATTAACTGATCCAGTTGATAGAACCAGTGCTTTAAAAGTGGCTCCAAACTCTTGATATTATATTTTGAGGGATATATAAATCTTGGGTAACCTCCGTTTGACTTTCCTCAATTCTGCTAATTAGTCGCCACTTGACCTACACTTAAATGATGCCTTTGAGCCATAACTACTGAATACTTATTACCCTCAGAAACAACATTCACTTTAAACAACACTACAGATCGGAATTCTAACATGCGTACATTGCACACCACATTGTCAATAACCGAATTAGCCTATTTCCAGTGCTAACACATGCACAGAAGTGCAACTTTGTGTTCAATTGTATTTAATTAACATAAATAATTACAGCAGTGGGGAATGGTTACAACATTTACTTAGTGAGCATGTTTTTTCTCATTATCCTTTAATTTTGATGCCCAGTGTATATGTGTGTGTGTATTTTTGTGTACTTACTAGGAGACTGAATATCAATTCAGACTAATAATATAAACTTAAAATAACAATTGTTTTCAAAGAACAGACATCAGAACTGATATATATATATATATATATTTTTTAAATTGCAAAACTGAATCTATATCATAAAAACTGTGTAACTAAATACTATTTGTCATTTGGATGCAATAAACTATTTTGAATGGATGAATTCAAAAGAGCAGAATTTATTCTAATGCTTCTGAACTACAGTCTTGACTACATTACACAGTTCATGAGAACTTTCTGAAAAATATATTCCATTCCATCATCAGAGAAAGTAACATTTTGGAAGTGGCACACTCTCAACAGAACTGGCAAGTTTCTTCTTTATGGAAAAAATAAGCTGGAAGCTTTATACTTATTTTATATTATTATACTAATATTTTATTCACATACATCACTACTATATAACTAATTAATTTAAATATTTCCATTATATATATGAACAAAGGACACTAGTAAAACAAAACATTGTCTAAACTGGGACATGCTTGAGAATTCAAATATTAGAAAAATGGGTATCGCTTCTATAACAGTTTCTGCAACTCTGTTTCGCTCTTACATGATAAAAAAATGCAGAAATCTTCGTAAAGCATGGCAACATTGTTTCATTCTATCATATTAATGAATATGCATAAACCTTCTTATAACACTTTATATTTCTACATACTTCGAGAACATGATTTTTATTCTAAATATTTACAAAATTAAGTTACATACTATGCCATAATGCATAGTGCACAATAACAGCCTATTTATTTAAAGACAGAAAAATTAAACAAAGTCTGGAATACCCAGTGTCAGTTTTTATTTGTCTTGGGATTATTTTCCATCCCCTCTTCACTCCGAGATTACTTAGAGAGAGGTGACAGTTGACCAATCATATCATGCAAAATGAGTCCATCCTACTGGTTCCTTAGTAGCCATTCACAGTGGCTACAACACCTGCATTATCACACATTGAGTCTGTTTTGAAATTGATTTGTGCCCATCATTTATACATCATGTACCTTGTGCTTTAAAAGTGTTCAGTTGGGATATTGCATAAATTATGTAATTGTGATTTTGGAAGAATTTTTTTAAAAAGGTTTTGGGGTATATGCTACTAATTAGTTTCGTCATTTTTAGGCATAATTATTGAAAAATTATATTTCAGACTTAAACTATGTCTTAAATTATGAAAACCACTTTTAAAACCACTATTTCTTTGACGATGAAAATACAAATTTTGATTCATTTGTTAAAAGAAAAAAAGGCATCTCACTTCGAGTTTTGCAGGATCTTTGATATCCACAATATGCAACTCATTCATGCATCAATTATTGAGAAAATGGAAAAGGCACTCAGTATTTGGATTAAAGATTGTGATGTAAAAAGGATGCCACTGGGCAGTTATAACATTTAAGATAAGGATCTCAAAATTTACGACTATCCATATTAATTTGTTAATAACTGTGACATGTATCCCCATGGAAAGGCCATTGATAATGTACATAATCTATGTGCAGTAACCACGTTATATGATAGCTATGCATAATAGCATTACAGTTTAGTAACGTCAGATCATTGTGCATTATTCTCAGGAATAATTCCACGGAAATATCCACAAAGGCACGGCAGTATTTTCCTAGTAAATTAGACTCTCCACTTCTACTTTTACTATGGACTCATTTAGTGATTCACACACGAAGGCATATTATTGTCTAAAGCAATCCCCCCCCCGAATAATCATAGCATTCCTATGCTATGGATTATTCAAGGACCATGCAAGGTGACTAAGCAACAATAACCTACCCTGTCTATGAAACTCTAAAGTGACAATGACTAAATTTACATCTGTCAGTCCTACCCTGACATTCTTCCACCGAACAGGCATCATTCCGCAAAGATTTCTAGGATGGAAGCTTGCGCCGTGGCGCACAGTCATCTGAAGGGCAGACAGTACATTTATCGATACAGATAGTTGTGCGTTTTTGAGCTCTCACATTTCTACAAAATAAAGGTGAAAGGATTGACACTTGAAAATCGAATTGTGTATCGCCAGTTCTGGAATTTTATCAAGATTACGGAGGTGTTAATTTTACGATGATAACATACATTGTTCATAAAATAATTAATAATTGATTGAATTTACCATGTGTTACGAGCAATTGACATCTATATGAAGGTTGACTGCAGTTCTGTATTTATTTCTAATGCTTCTTCAGTGAAATTCTTCATACTCGTGATTAACGGAGATCTTGTTGATAAAGGTTTTGTTGCTGTACGGCTCTTAGGATTTTAACAGGGTTGCCACTCAAACAGGAGAATGAAATTCCCTGACTTTTCCAGGTGTGTTTTAAGAAAATTCCAGTCTATCTGCATAATGCATGTTGGCTGTGCTAAGAGGTAAATTAATTATGGTATCACTTGAAAACACAAAAATTTGCCAATTACATATGACTTATGTGTTATTCCCAAAGATTATTATTATAACTATAATAGGAGTTGTTTTCTCCACTGAAGAATTGAGATCAAAATCTGCCCAATGTGGATAAAAAATGTCTTTATTTTTTTCCTGACGTTTTGGTGCTAAACAAAAGAAAGAAATCAATTTAATGTTATTTTTAAATAAATTCAGGTATTTTATATTTATTTAGCTGAATACATAAGCAAGAAATATGTGCATTGAATTTCGTGATGTTATGTCATTATACTGCTAGAATTAGTTTCAGGATTATGCCAGAGAAAATTTCCAATACTTTCAAATAAAATAATAATAAATAAATTTAAGGGGAAGAAGCAACATTAAAATAATTAAAAAACTGAATTACAATAATCAACGATATTTTGACGAATACAGTTATATTAAATGGTTAGCCTAGATGACTGATTACTATTTTTTATTTTACTTCAAAATGACAAAAAAGGCATTTATTAAAAAAAAAAAATGTTTAAAAGACGTTGCGGTAAAATCCTAGTATACGCTACGGCCTTGGCATGATTTTTGAAATTGTTGCCAACACCAAAATGGCCTGTTTACTGCTCATCATAATGTCGCCAAATCCTGTGTGTACCGTACACGGAGGCTATTCTAACCTCCATGGTACCGCTATACTGGAATTAAATCGATTTTTTTTATACAA
Source organism: Stegodyphus mimosarum (assembly GCA_000611955.2). NCBI lineage: Eukaryota > Metazoa > Arthropoda > Arachnida > Araneae > Eresidae > Stegodyphus > Stegodyphus mimosarum. The sequence goes on along the minus strand of KK112015.1, from coordinate 66,266 downwards.
GAATACGTATTTTCTTTATTTCAACATGCACTGCACATGCGAGTCTTTCGATTCTCAATGTTACTGAAAACCAAAGTTACTGGAAACTTGCTTTGCCTTTCTAAAAGACAATCTGTTTGGAGCTGCAAGAATTGGCTTTATGCCAGCTGCCCGAGTGGCGCTAACGCGCACCAAGAAAGTGATCGCTTCCAATGTTGGCGTAAAACTCGCTTTTTGGGGGGATCGCTGTATGAAATTCCCCGACTTTTCCAGATTTAGACTAAAATATTTAATTCCCCGACGCTTTTGGTCAATTTTCGAATTCCCTGATTTTTTCCGGTAGTGTGGCAACCCAGATTTAATTATTCAAGTTAATTTAAGCAGGTAATTGCAGAACATATACGGCCCCTCTAAAGAATGTATTCACCTCTTACTTCTTTTGTAGACGTAGGGTGTCTGTTTGAAAATCATTAAAAAGCCTCCTCCCCCCAGGCTCTCGACCTTGAAAGGATTCCAAGTTTCAGCTGAAAGGATAACGGCATTTCCTAGATATGTGATAACTACCCTAGTTTTGCTAGTATTCCCACTGTTTGGATTATACACAATCAAGAGAAGATTGCAAAAGGTAGACTTTTCTGCATTTAATTACCTCGAAGTATTCAGTAGTTCAGTTCCCTACTTGAATTAATTTATTCTAAATTCAGACTCTAACAAAGAACATCCTATCACTCTTTATCTTCAGTGTTGTGTGATAAATATTTCTATAATTGTAGCTATTATAAAAATTCAGCTGACATATTAATTATTATGAACTTATTGAACCCATTAATTTATCTAGTTTATATAATTTTATTT
>KK112015.1:36787-61314 GCA_000611955.2 Stegodyphus mimosarum | reverse complement strand
TAATAAACTCATAAATGATAGGCAATATGGCTTTATAGCAGGAAATTCAGCGGATCATGCACTGAATCACCTAGGGAACAACACAGTTATATAAGTTTATTCTGCTTATTAAAAGTAAGCAGAATAAACTGCATACTGTTGTCATCAGCATAGACATTCAAAGTGCCTTTGATTTGTTGTGTTTTGAAATGTCTCAAAGATATCAATTGCCCCAAAACTTTATTTGATTTCATCTACAGCTACCTGAGTGAAAGAAGAATTCAAGTTCCAACAGACAGAGGCATCCATATGTAAAAGGTGATGAAAGGCTGCCCGCAGGTCTCCTGCCTAGGCCCACTTCTGTGGAACCTGTAGCAGACACATCAACCTGTTTGATGATGATGAAACATCAGAAATAATAGTATATGCTGGCGACTTCTTGCTTATTTCAAACGGACACAGATATAAAAGTTACGAGGTAAATTCCCAAAAAGTGTGAGATAAAACAGTCTGCTGGGCCAGTGAACATAAGCTCACAATTTCAAGAGCAAAAACAAAAGGAATACTGATTAGCCCAAGAAAAAGGCACGAGCATACTTCGTGCATAAACCGCCATGGCAGAGATATACAATTTGTGAGACATTTCCACTCCTTGGGTGTGATTATAGATGACAGATTCTCCTGGCTCACATCAAGGATCTTAAAGAAAGGCTGCATAAACTGTCTAACATAACGAGGAGAACAGCTACTCCTAACTGGGATATCTCCTTGCAGATGCTCAAGGTATGGTATGCCACTGTCGCTGAGTGCATAGCATTTCATGGCGTCTCCATATGGCATGTCAATGTCACGATTAACATGCAACAAGCATTGAACTCAGTACAAAGACCATTTCTTCTGGGCATCTACAGAGGACTCCGTACCTCTCCAACAACTGCATTAAATGTCTTGGCAGGTTTTCCACCCCTGCACTTGGTAGTACAGAGCAAGAGTGCTACGCTGAGGGCGATCAGACTAAACCAAGACGTTATTACTTGGAGTAAGACTTATGTATCCTCGGACTATAAGAATCACATTGCCCACTCTCCTTACCATCCTGCACACTTCAGTATAGAAGCTAGCTGTAATCAGCCACCTGCATTACAATCCTCAGCCGTCTATACTGATGGCTCGAAAGGAGAGCTCGGGACTGGCAGTGCCTGGTGTGCTATGGAGGCTGACTTCATAATCCATTCCTGGGCTACGCTTCATCCCAGTAACTCAGTGTTTCAAGCAGAACTTACAGCCCCAAAATCAGCTCTGGACTTTACTGCTACCAATGAATGCTATACATTAATTTACACAGACTCACTGTCAAGCTTGCAGGCCATCCAGGCCGGCCGCAATACACATTCTATAGTCAGAGACATACAAAAACTACTAATTTCGATTCCTGCAAGTTTGAGGCCCAAGTTTCAATGAGTTCCAGCCCATACGGGGATTAAAGGAAATGAAGCAGCAAATGTAATTTCAAAAAGCGCAGCTAATAAACCCCACATGAGTATCGTTAGTGTGTCCCTTCTGCACTCATACCTGAAAACCACTCTAAGTGAATTAATGAAACAATGGAAAAATTACTGGGAGTCGAGCACTACAGGCAGAAGACTGTAATTTTCATCCAAAAGTAAACCAGAATTTAAATAGCAGCTCTTCAAACCTCACACAGTATCTGACAAGGCATGGCCCATATATATCCTATCTTCACAGATTTTGCCTAAGAGACAGCGATCAATGTATCTGTGGCAGTACTGGTGACCAAGATCACTATCTGTACGATTGCCCGCACATAGCGAATTCACATTTAAAAAGACCAACTGCAATCAATACGCTGACATGGTTCAAGAACACAATTAAGAATAAATATGCACTCAGGCACATTACAGACTGCACTACCATTGCTAAAAGCATTGCTGACAGCCTGGACTGACTACTTTCCTCGGACACTGTTCCGTCAGCAGCCTGCTCTACACATAAATTAATTCACTTAATGTCTTCGTTTTTTTTTCTATTTATGTTTAATATTACGATTAATCCACAACTCATTTAATGTATTTAGTCATCTTTACATCTGTACCTGAGTCTATAACATATCCTTAACATATCTGTATGCCTAACATAATAGTGAAAAATGTTCCTCGGTTAGCATGGCCAATGCCCAGAGGACACAGCACATAGCTCTAAGTGTAATCAATTCCCGGAGGACAGAGTACTAAGCACTTTATTTTTAATCTGTACCTGAGTCTATACCATATCCTTAATATATCTGTATGATTAACATGTACCATAACAGTGAAAAATGTTCCTCGGTTAGTGTGGCCAATACCCAGAGGACACAGCACATAGCTCTAAATCAATCAAAGTAATCAATTCCCGAAGGACACAGTACTAAGCACTTTACTTATTTTTAATCCTATCGACGGGATCCAAATAGCAGAAAAGCACCTAACCCAGTGGGTCAGCTGTTCCATTGATCATGGAAAGAAAGTCATCTGAAGGAATGCAGAGAATCTTCTGTAAACCCAGACGTGTTGGGAAATAAAGGGCAATTTCAGAGATTTTAAAAATCTAAAGTGGACACCACATGACTTCCTTGTGCAGCCTATTAAATTATACACATTTTTTACTGCACTTCATTTAATCTTATTTCCTCGAATTTGATTAGAGATGCATTTCTTATCAATTCAGTTCTCCCTTTGCGGGAAGCCAAAAATATATTAAAACTGAAAACATCTTTATTAAAAACTGTAAAATACAGAAAAACCTAACACACTAAACACAATTAAAAAGACAACATTTACAATTAAAATTGGAGTCTCTAGGTAAAAACAACCAAATTTAACCAATAGGCAGGAAGACAAAATTTTAACTGAAATTAACAATTAAATGAATTTTAACAATTAAAACTACAAACATCTTCATTAAAAATTGTAAAATGCAGAAAAACCTAACACACCAAATAGAGTTAAAAAGACAGTATTTACAATAAAAATTAGAATATCTAGGCAAAAACAAGCAATTTGGCCAACGTGCAAGAAGGCAAAATTTTCAATGCACAAAACTGAAAGTTAACTTTTGGTTCCATTGTACAAAAAGACACTAAAATTGGTGCATCATATGACTTAATTCAATGCTCTAAGATTTTCAGACATAAAAAAATGATGATCTTATTAGGCCTAGAGCCACTTCCAAATTGTTAACAATTCTATAACTATTGCATGCAGATTAACTAAAGGTATAACAATCTTAACCAGAATATAATAACATACTTCAGTCACTTTTACAGCAAAAAATACATAATTTACCAACATATAAGAATAAAAAACTGCTCACCAAGCTGAGGAAGAGGGTGAGTATATATATATATATATGTGTGTGTGGTGCAGTTGACTGCAAAAAAAACGAAGTGCACAACTAGATGTTACAGTAGTTCCATGGCTAATCATTGAGTTACGCAAGATACATACGTACAGAAGCCCCCCCCCCAAAAAAAAAACTTCTGAATCAATTTCAAACTGAGTTTTGGAAAAAACAGTTCAAATGGCATACTTGCCAACCTATGACTGTCAAAAATCAGGATATTTAAATCGGGAGAATTTTCTCAATCACAAAAAGATTTTTTAAATAATAAAAATATGTAGAAAGAAAATATATTTTTAATAATGAATTAAATTTAAATCGTTCTAATTAATATCTGAAAGTTCAGTTATTATTTCTTAAATGCAAAACTACTTACACGTAGGGGGAAAAAAAACAGTTTTATTACTTGTACCTTCTAATAATAGAAAAATACTCTAATCAGTTTCCTTAATCATTAAATACTTATTAACCAGATCACTAATCATTGATTGCAAAACATGAATTAATGTAATTCTGACTATGGAATTCTGTTAAGAACATCGTATTATGGCAAAATAGAATGCACAAAAAACGGAAAAGCTTTGTCAAGGTCTGAAAACAAAAATATAAATATTCGTTCTTTTTAAGATAAAATTACAATAATTGGAAAATGTGTCCCTTGTCAAGCAATTTTTTTTATTTTGGGAGAGCCTTATCCTTATATTTTGTGGACATGCATTTAGGATTCCCCTACACAAAGCAGAAACATGCCAAATCTCAGTGATGAAACGACTTTGGTTTATTTTATATGCATCTAGAGGGGGGGAGACATGCTTTCAGACGCCCCAAATCACTTCTTTTTGGGGGAGGAGAATAGCGAAGCATTAAGCTACATAAAAATCATGAGAAATTTTAAGAATAAGAGAAAGACGGGAGAAATATGCTAAAATCGGGTTGGTGGGAGTGCGATCAGAAATCAGGAGTCTCCCGCTTAAATCAGGAGAGTTGGCAAGTCTGAGTGGCCAAATTGGATATTTTTATTGAACTATAATACACAAAATTTTTTGCGATTACAATTCCTTTACTTCGTATGAGAAAGTAAAAATGTTTTGCAGTTGATAGCACCAGAATTCAAGGAACTACCAAATGAATAAGCTGATCATGAAGCTGCCAAAATATATCCTGCAAAAGTTTAAATGCGTCTTACCAAATTCACAATTATCCAAAAAGAATGCGGAAAATCTTCTGCAAACCCAGATGTTTAAGGAAGAGTCGATTTGAGAAACTTAAAAAAAAAATTTTTCCCACTGATAGCTAAGAATTCAAGAAGAATCTATGTTGGCTGATCATGAAGCTGCCAATACATATCCAGCAAAAATTAAAAGGATAACTGAAGAGCTCTTATATACACATCAAGTTTTTAATGATAATGAAACTGGGATTTGGTGGAAAAAATCTCCAAGAGGGCCTTTGTATTAAAAAACAAGAAGTGAATCCCATTTTAAGACATCTAAATATCATATATGATTACTTTTTGGCAGCAATGCATCAGAATAATTTATGACAAAGCCCCTGCTAATTCACAGATCCTTTAAACCCCATGCACATGCACTTAAAGGTGCACATAAAAAAATCTTACTGGTGCAATGGAGAGCAAAGACAGAAGTTTAGTTGATAGGAGATTTATATAAAGATGTTTTTGGTCCAATGCTTTTGTATCAGAGGTTGAAAATTATTTAAAGCAAAAAAATATGAGCTCCAAGGTGCTATTACTACTAGATATCGCTCTAGGTCACTAACTGAATTTCACATCCCAATATTACAGTAGAGTTTTTACCACCAAAATCTACTTCACTGATCCAACATTTCGATCAATGTATTATTTATGCTTTTTAAACAATCTATATAAGATGATCATTTCAAAGGGTTTTAGACACAAATAATTCAAAATCAAATAATGAAAGCTTGAAAGAAATTTTCTATTAAAACTTGTATCAAAATCATATCACTTTCAATAAAATAATTTAAAGTGCATGTTGGAAGAAGATATGGCCAACAGCAGTAAAAAGCTTGCTTGAATTTCCAGCAAATGGGATTCGTGAGAATATTAGAATGTGCTAAATCAATCGGATGCAAACATTTTGTGGATATGCTTGTTGAGAACATCCAAGAATTATTAAAGGAAGATATCAGTGAAACCGATTTTAGTAGGAATGACATTTGAAATTCTTAATCTCACTACTTCTGATGACAACAGCTCTGATGAAAATTGCAAAGTTACTAATTTTACTGTAAAAATGTTATAGGGAGGACTTACCTTAACAAAAAATCTTGAATGAAGACCCTTCAGTCAAAAGAAGTCGAAAAGGGAGTTAGAAAATTGCCTATCTCCACGTAACAAGATTTACTATGAGCTTGAAAGGGCCAACAAGCAAACTAAAAAAAGATTTTTTTTTTTTAAAAGAAAGCAGACGATGCAAAATGTTCTAATGAAAAAATGGCTTCAGAAAGTGATAACGCAGTTTGGCCCCAAAAATGTTTTTAAATTGATTCTTTCCTTTATGCTTCATTTTGTCATGTACTAGAAGTTCAGTCTAGAGCACTATGTAAGTTTTAATACAAGTTGCACAGTTTGAATTGATGAGAAGAACTGTAGGTATGACTTGGCTTTTGCCACCATCTCCTATTAGAGCAAAAGATGCTGGTCAGAATACATGTAAACTCCTGACATTCAGCTTGGTTTTAATAGGTGTTAAATATTACTAGAATTTAGTCTGTCTAACTCAATTTGTATTGCAACTTTGCATGTAATAACTAGAGCTAAAGCCAGCTAACATACTGTAGCATTCCTACAAATGATAAGTCAAGGAGATGCATATTAGATTTAGCTCATGTGGTCCAGAAAATAAAGTTAAATTTGACGACTTTTTTTTTTTTGGTTACTGAGCTGGAAAGGACCACCAAAAAGACTAAAACAAAGATTTTTTAAAGAGAGCAGAAGATATAAAATGTCCTAATGAAGAAATGGGTTCAGAAAGTGATGATATTGTTTGACCCCCAAAATGTCCGTCTCATTGTGCTGAACAGCAGTAAAGAAATTTAATAAAATGAGAATAAAAATTTTTGGTTTAATTATGTCTTTCATAGCAAATGTGTTTATATTTTAAATTAAAAAATATTTTTGTCTCTAAATGTTTTTGGAATGCATCCCTCCATTTTGTATTGGTTGTTGGTTTCATATAACGTAATATTTTCTAGGTTAGGTTAGGTTATTCAATTATGGCAAAGCATACGAGGGCTATCTGCCTAAAGGGAGGGATGCCTTCGTGGAGGACTTTCTGAGGGAAACTGGCTCATATACACGTTACACATGGGGAAAACCATGAAAACGTCCATGCAGCCAGACCGTTCGCGGGTTTCGAACCTCGGACCGAACTACCAGTGTTCAGCGTCTTTACCGCTCGTCCGCTGGTGGGCGAATATTTTCTAGGAATCTATCTATATTATAGAAAGGATACCTGTATTTAGATACAATAGTTTTTTTTTTTTTCAAAATATTTATTTAATCATCAATTGCAATATTAGGCCAACATGATGAGTGGAAGACTTCAGTGAAGTACCACATCAAAAATGATCCAGAATTTTACAACACTTTAAAATACTAAATATTTGAAGAAAATTTATTTACTTGCAATTTTATTATGGAAATAATAAAACATTTAGTTTCAAATGAGTTTAATCTATTATTAATAAATGCATTCCCTTCAGCGGTCCCACAACAGCGTTATTATTAATTTCTTCCAGTACCCTAGTACTAACCATCATTCATATTATTGTTGTTTTTAATATCTATTTATATGTTTCTTTCTTTCCTATTTTAGAATTTTGATATAATGCACTGTGCAATGTAATGGAATATTTTCCAATGAAATAATTTTGCCTAAAGGCAAATGCTTAAAGGCCAAATGACTTTAAGCCCAAAGACAGACCAAATGCCTAAAGGCAAATGGATAAAATTATATGCTACTTTTAAGTAAGCCATAATTATTATTATTATTATTTAATTTCCCACGGGTAACAAAATGTTTGTAGTAAAATACTATATTTTACTCAGTGACTCTATTTTAATAACTGTTTCACTGAAATCTGCTTTAATACCAATCTTTGCCAGTTCCATATTCAGCAATCCCTAGTTATCAGACCACTATATAGTCTCAATTATGGCATATAACAAGGACATGATTATATTTTATGACATATCATTTACTTAGTAAAAATCCTCAACAAAAACATTTCTCTCCTTCAGCAAACAGCCCTCATATGCTTTGCTATAATCAGCTACTCAACTAAACTCATCGGGTATAGCTTACAGTAGCTTTGTTTTTGGGAACTAACTTTCATCATTGCTATCTCTTTGCTGTTTTATCAATAAATAATATGACAATAGCTATAAATTCTGACAAAAGAGAATAACAAACAGAGAGGCAATACAAATAGCAGGCCTGCATTAAGATGAAAATTCTAAAATGCAAACTTATTTTTTGCACTTATTTATGAAAAGCATTTGAGCACAAGGACAGTACAAGTGACACTGATAACACTGATAAAATGAATATTCAATAGCAGTGAACATATTAATATGGAGAAAACTAGTTCAATAATTAAAAAATTAGCAAATTATTCTTCATTTTGAATTACTGTGGATTACAGTTTTAAAACACACATGGGGAAAATATTATTCTTCCATGAAAAACAAACTACATCAGGTAGCAAATAAAAAATATATATATATTACTATAAACATTACAAATATTATGAAAAGCAAAATTTCCAAACAATTTATACAAAATACATCATACAATTTCCCCATAATATTATATGATTAAACAAAGGAAATAGTCTTCAATAATAAACCAATGGTTTTAAATTATGTGCAACATAAACTTTTAAAACCAACAGCTTCTTGAACTTCAAGATCATCAGTACATAATAAGATACAGCAGATTATTATTTTTTAACGAATTCTGCTGTATACAAACATTTGTTCGTCGCTAATATTCAGTAAAACATATAAAATTTCTCTATTAATATATCCCATGCCAAAACAAACTTTCACAATTTATAAACACCACATTAAAAGAAATGTTGTACATGTTTGTCTTTCACAAATAAATACATAAAAGTAAACAAATTTTGTATCAATATGAAATTCCATTTTTTTCCAGAGGCATTCAAAAGCTTAATATTCCACATATAATACAAAATAATTATATGATTCCCTTATGATACAAAAATAATATACAACCCCAAAAAGTATTGCTTTAAACTTAGTCCAGAATATATCAAAGAGTTATAAACTCTTTGTAACAATCTGCCTTTATTTATATTTTCCTTAATAGTGACATACGGATAGTAAAAAATAAAATGCCAAGCTGTATAAAATTAGTACCTAAACTGCAATTCCATATATCATGCATAAACCCTCTTCAACTTCAACTAAATCGTAATATGGCACTAAATCTCTGCTTTATGAGAGATTGTTGGACTTCAAAGATAAAATATTCATAATTCAATAAAATGACAAAGTGCCAGGCAAATACCATGATCATTTCTTTTTCATTTTAGCTTCATTCTCTCTAACAGCTGATGAAAACAAAGCATCCATGTCTTCATAAGCTTCTTCAAACTTCTGTAGCCTTTGAGCAGTAAGTTTTTTCTGGAAACGAAAGCACAAATATTTTTAAATTCTTACATTTCAGAATAATCAAAACTAATTTGGTACACAGCTGATGACTCTTAACATTTCATAACAAAAACAACTGAATATTAATTAATGATAGTGCAATAGTAAAGTTTCAATAAAAGATAGCATGCATTCTTCACTTTCACAAATATAAAGAAATTAAGATGATGAACTGAATATCCAAAAGGCTGAATACATCATGTCCTGACCTTTCAGATTAGGACATGAGAGATGCAGCAGCATTCATTATGTCCTATGGTGGCCTGATGACTACTATGAGAAGACATGGATAGATTGAAATTCCTGATCTTGAAAGTAAACAAATATAAATTTAATAAGAAACATTCAAAATATACTAAATGCCATACACTATGAAATACTAATCTTAGCCCAATGCTATTCACTGAACAACAACAAAAAAAAGGGGGGGTGAAATTTTAAAGACAACACCGAAAACAAAACAATACTAAATTCAGTCATTGATGAGGTGGCTGAGAGACATTTCTGGTGATAAATACTGTCGTACAAGAATGGATTTTAACTCAGAAAGGATCCTAGGAAGATGGTAACATATTCAAATGGCATTCCCTAAAACATTCAACACATCTGAGGCCTAAGATCTAGCTTGCAACTTCATCAGAAAAAAATTCTTCACTTCAAGGAAACCTTGGATCAGCTGAACTCTGGTTATCAAAGTACTGTCATTCAAGGAAATGAGCTGGAGTATAATGATAACCTAGAATAAACTAAAAGATGGTGCAAAGGTGTCATCCCCATGGTGCTCTATACTAACTATACTTCCTCCACAAAAAATGTACAGTGGCACAGAGCTCCCATTCTCTCCATATATATATATATACATGCACATATACACTGTGTCTACAAAAGTCCTTACCTGGTCTTTATTTTCAATTCTGTTGATTGTAGTCATGTTTTGACACTTAAAATTTTTATTTACAAAAATTACAAAATAAAACTTTTTATAGTCTTGTGGTTTTTATATTTATCATAAAAAATAAAAACAAAGAGTTTGATTCTTGTACAACAAAATCTGACTGAGATTTTTAATTTCAAAATTTTAGAATATCTAATATAATTTTTAGGTAGTGACATATTATTCCATCGACTGTGAAAATTGGGGAAAATCTTGCTACGGTTTCACCAATTGTTCCAAACGAATTCTGAAGGAAATGGTGCCTTTTTATTTCATAATCAATCAGTTTCCTTTCTGTGCTTCATAAAAAGGTTCTCGACGATTTCTGCTGTTTTGTTAAGTTGTTTGATTTTACCAGCTTGGTTTAGAATGTTATGAGTACACATTTTCTGCAGGTAATTGTTTTGTTGGTCATATCAGCTGACCATATTGTGCTCATTAACACACATATTTTTTTATGGTAGGATCATATAACTTTGAAAATAATCTACATCTTGCTATTTTGTAGAAGACTGTAAAAATATTAATCATTTTTCTCAAAATGGGGGGGGGCAGAAGTACAGCAATAACAGTTAATTTATATCACTGTTTATAAAAGTAAAAGGTGGCTTATAGAGAATCAATCAGTGTTACATCAGACAAAAACCGCAGACGTTATGAATGTGTTGCATGTGCACATCTATACTATTAAAATCTATGCACATCAGTGTTTGTGGCATTATCTCCTCCGGAATGGAGGGGAGTTGAGCTCTGAGAGAGGTACGCCCTCCCTCGGATTCCAAAAATCAGTGAGAAGCTGTTTCGACCATTCTCAGCTTCTTATGACTTTAATTAGCCTAAACATTAATTAAACACTCTGAAAATGCTAGTTTTCACCCTCATTTTTCCAAATGGCAACAGTCTCGCACATTAGAGTTAAAAATCTCTTTATTTCGAGATGTTGCCACTGCTCGCTTTCAAATAGAGTTTCTTAATAAAAAATTTCTAGATTTTACAAATTATTAAATAAAAATAGCAATGCCAAGCATTAAATATATTATTCCTGATTCCAAAAATTCATGGAAAGCCATTTTGACCATTATCATCTTCAAATGACTTTAATCAGTCGAGATATTAATTAAAAACTCTAAAAACGTTCATTTTTGCACTCATTTTTTCTGAGCAGCAGCAGTTGCACGCTGAAGATAAAAATCTACTTTATTTTCAAAAGTGTTACCACTGCTCACTTTCAAACAGGAGAGTTTGTTAATAAAAAATTTGTAAATTTTACAAAATGTGAAATAAAAATAGCATTGCCAAACTTTAAACATTATTAGGTTAAAATGCGCTTTAGCCCACTGCTTGGCGATGTTTTGAAAATCGCCAATTCGGCGCGTTTCTGCGAAACGTCTTTGCAATTAATTGAAACCTTCCCGACACGCTCCGCGAAAACCTATTGTAAACAAAACATAGAATTCTAAAGCATAAATTAGTATGGAAACTGTTGCCACAAAAAGATAATAAAATAATATGCAAAACGAACATTACGATCATTAAAATATTTGTCAGTTAGGTTTAAATTAATTATTTACATTTTATGTTGTAATACTTACACATTTTATGCCGTTACATAACCTTCCCGACACGCTCCGCGAAAACGTAACCAAAATGGCATCCAAGAAAGAAGGAATTTTTTTTAAAAGGGCATTAAAATTACAAACGATACCATGTACACACCGTTCCGTTTTAACTTAAAAAAAAATCTGAGAATTGCACAATGTAGGCAACGTACACAAATGAACAAAATAAGCTAAAATAACGAAAATAAATTACAAGAAAATGCCATGTGCACAGTGTTCCTTTTAAACTTAAAAAAAACTTCAGAGAATTGCACAATGTACGCAACGTGCACAAATCAACAAAATAAGCTAAAATAACGAAAATAAATTACAAGAAAATGCCATGTGCACAGCGTTCCGTTTTAACTTAAAAAAAACATCAGCGAATTGCACAATGTAGGCAATGTGCACAAATCAACAAAATAAAATAATAAATTGCAAACGATACCAGTGTTCTGTTCTTCAGCTGAGCCAAATTATTTTAATAAAAGGCAACAAAATATAAAAATTAAGCAACTTGCACTTCCAATAAAGTAATAAATGTACATGTACATTCACTCACCTCTCTCAGCATCACAGCTAAATCCATAGCGACTTGGTATTTAGCGAAATATACGTACGAAAATAGCAAACACTCAATAGAAAAACACCGCATTCAAAGAATAAAACGAGAACTGAAATAACTACTCAAATTAACATGTAAGAATTTCGAATAAACCGCTACGTCACCTCACATTACCAATAAAACCGTTCTTTATAAAATAGGAAATACGCATGCGCAAAAATGTTTCCGTAGCTTCAAAATACCCAGTCAGCCATGTTCGCGGATATACGGAGTTACCCATGTTGGCGTGTTTATTGCTCATTCAAAAACAATCGCCGCCAAGCTGTGGGCTAAAGCGCATTCCAACCCATTATTATTATATAAGGTCTTATTTTGATGTTGAAGAAAGCATACAATTGCATGTGACATCATTGTATGTTGAAATTTTTTCCTCAATATCAAAATTTTAAATAAACAGCTGCTGTTAGGAACTTTTTTCTTTCAGGTTTTTGATCCAATACATTAATGCCTTTGTTAATTCTTTATTAACCTGAAGTGTAAAAAGTTTTTGTTTCACGGTTTGGCAATAAAAAATCATTTACGAATTGGTAGTTGCTTGGAAAGAATGAATTGATTTCATTCATGCTGAAATATTTTCATAGAGTTTGCTTTTCAGGGGTACATTTATAAATTTTGCTTTGGCTGCAGCCTGCTCATCTAACAGGCTTGCCCACTAGTGTTTCTATATAACAGATGCTAAATCCTGCTGCTAAACAGCAACTATGGTCAACATACACAAGTTACCATTTTTAACTTGTCTTGAGGGGTCAGTTGATAAACAAATCAGAATAATTCAATGTGTATTTTTTCAGCTTTAAATGTCATTCAATGATACTGTTTTGCGATTTACTAGTGTGTAACACTCTTTAATTTATAATTTGGTTACAACTAGTATAATGAAAGAATTTTGACAATTTATTTGTAAGTTTTCAAATGCTAAAAATCACTAACGTTCTCATGGTTAACGTTGATGATTACGTTTAACTAATGATTAATGTTCTTATGAAGATTTATTAGTTTAAAATCATAATCATATAAAAAAATCATTAAACTAGATTTCATTTTAATTCTCAGTTTGTTACATGTTGGCTATGTGCCAATATTGAAGCCTTTCAGTGTTTTCTAGAACACTTATTCTACAAGATTTTGGGAATAAAATTTCTTTTTTGAAAAAATTTATATTGATCGATACTTTACATGACAATCTGGAGAGAAATACAAGTTATTTAATTTATTAACATCAAAAATTTTTTTGTACACTGATATTTTATTTTTAGTTATGTAGAAATGGAAACATTTCTCTCTTCAATTTATGTACAGCCTCTAAGTATGGTCTCCAACTTTAAAATGAAATATCTTGGTCAAATATGTAGTATGAGAATCACATTCCCCCCTTTTTTTATAAGTTTTATGCTCATTTCATAAATGAGTATAAAGCTTTATATATTCTAAAAATAATAATAACTTTTCTGGACTGTGCCATTTCTAGATCAATCTATGCCACAGCGTCATAACACTAATGACGGTAGCTATTTCGGAGCCTAAATTATGAGAAGTGAAACTTTTTAACAGACTGCCATATTGGATAAATGCATACATTCAACTTCATCCTCTGTCCTACATGGTCATAATTTCGTGTGCTGTTCTCCTATCGCAATAGTATTCAAAAGTGTAAATGTTCTCGAAATAGGCTCGATTAGACTACCAAGTGATTGTCAAATGTCAATTTGTCAAGCCAAATGACAATTTAAATAAAATTGGAATTTAATCCACCTCAACTGACAAGTTTCTTAGTCACACACACATATATGTATAAATTCAGCATCCAGTTCAGTTTGTGTTCTTAGTAAGAAACTTTAATTTTAAAGATTATTTGCTGTTTAACAGGATTCTTTTGGCTTAAATGGACTAATGTTTTTATTTTGATTGAGTATTTATGGTGACTTATGATTTGGATTCAGCAAATAATTTGATGCTTACTTGGAAGTAAGATGAAACACTCTCTCTTAATTTAGTTGTTAATTGATGGTAGATTGGTTTATCCCCTTGATAAGTCGATAAATCTGCAATCAATGACAATAGCTACTTTTTCAACACTTCAAATTTTTATGATTACAGATTTTTATGCTTTTAAAGCAAAGGAGGTCTAGAAAATAGTAATTTAAAATACTTATTAAAATTCTGACAAAAAATGTTTTTCATTCATAGATTTAAATTTAATTTTTGCTCCTTGGAGATGGTATATGGAACATTTTCTTATTATACATTATACATGTATATGTGTGTGTGTAGTATTTTAACTGCTAAAAGTAGAATACACTGGTACTCTTAGGATCTTGCAATCGTCATGGCTGAGTGAAAAATGCAGGAACAAGACCTTGATAAAACTGAATTGGAGAATCACCATCTTTATTTTTATACATTTAAAATCATCTCTTTGGCAAAGAAATTACTTTTCTATGATCATTGAATGCAATAAATTTTTATGTAACAGGAAAAAAGATAAGACGTCATTCCAGGCAGGGAAGCATAGCAGGGCACAGTTGTTTGGAAGGTAGAAACCAGGAAGAAAAGGAAGGCATAATTGCTCATGACTCAGTATTTATATTTTGTAGGTGTATATGTGAATCTAAGTCATGATTGGTTAATTTTACTTTTAGTTACCTTTTTCAAGCAGTGTTAATTTGGAATGATCTCGAATTTGGGAGTACAGATGAATTTAGGGGGGAGAACACCAAATCAAAAATGAAGATAGAGAATTAAACTTGACCTCTGAAGAATAGTTGTATAATCAGATGAATAATTTATTTCTACAGTATTGGGCTAATGGTAGAATACAATGACACTGATCCTAATCTATCAAGCTATTAACATTCAAAGCAATGGTAGCTATAATGGTATGCGTTATTATGGGACACCCTAAGTGCCCATTTTGAAGAAATCGCTTAACTTATGAGTAATCAGAATGTGTGTACTAGTTGATGATTTATATCCTTTATTGCTGACATGCATTCCAAAAGTAATGATTCATTTCAAATGATCCAATCACTTCCAAGTTATAGGATTTAAACCCTTTTGAAACTTTGCAGAATCATGTCATGATTTTTATGTGCTCAAGGTTTAAGATAGAGTTAAAAAATTTTTGCAACAGGATACTGCATGCAGTTGTTGTGACGTCCACTCATACATGATGGAGTTGAGACTGTTATTCATGCTACTGAAGACTGTCATGCAGTTAGAGAAGTGTTTCTTTATGTTTCGGTCATTCCGTCTAATGAAATTTATAACAGATAGATTTTACTCATAGGAACATAAAAAAAAAAGCTTCAAATCAAGAGCACTACTTTTTCTTTGATCTTTGTTTGCATTATATTTCACTGCAATCTCTATTTTAAATCATAAATTTTAAATTTGTAACCAATATAAAAATTTTAAGAAGAGCACTTAAAAGTGTTTATATCAACAATCTCAGAAAATATTTATAATTCACAAACACAAAAATCCAGTATTTGTTAATCTGAATTGTCCATAATGAAAGCAATATATATTTCTTAACATTGAATATGCATGTAACATATTTTGTAAGAATATCCTATTCGAGAAAAAATTTCACTCACTACTTTATTTATTTTTCTCGCAGCTTCAATTTTATGAATTTCTTCAAAATTAAGATCTTTCTGAGGTTTACGTAACTGTGCAAAGAGACATACTTTTGAGTGAGAATAATGCTCTTCCCTAAAAAATAAAAAAATTATAGTTATTTCATATTTTACACATAAACTATTAGACAATTAATAATCAGTCTGAAAATTCTTTTAAATCGATTAAAATCTATCTTCACCATCAGCTTTTAATGAAATTATTTCATAGTGCTTTCCTTTTCAAAGAATAAATGGCTCCAGTAGCTCAACTTCCTCTCACTCTTATTGCCCGAGGACTGGCTTGTCTTCGTACTTCTGCAGCTGAAGAAGGATTAAGGCTTAGAAAACGTCTAGAGTTAAATCCTGAATTTTGAGGGCCGGTATATACTTTATACCACTGTAAGACAAGTACATTGTAAGACCTGTAAGACATTTTTCTGTGCAGCTGCTAATTGTAGATTTCTTTTTAAATCTATTTTTGCCTACTTTTGATGTGTGTCTACCCAAATGGGTGCTTGAATATTAGTATATAAATCTGTATATACGTTTGATGTAAAAAATTTCTAAAACTTCTCTAGAAATTTGAAATTTTAGAAATAAAATTTATGTTTTTAAGCACTTAAATGATGCCACTCAATTGAACATACTTATGTAAAATATGTGTAAAAAGCTTTTAAAAGTGATTTAGATTCAATATTATTATTTTGTCAAAAATTAGTAAATATAACACTGCATGAGTAAACCGTATCATGCTTTAACTGAACTAGTATAATGTTACAAGAAAATGAAACTCAGCTGTAAAGTAAAAAGTTAAAATAAAAATTTAAAAAAACACCACAACTCAAGCTGAGAAATTAAAGTTAACATTCTTGAAATTATTATAGTTTATGCTTTAGATAATAAATAAATGAACATGCTTCCTATTATGATATCAAGAACTCCCCTCCACACATTTTCGTTTATCAAACACTGTAAGGGACCCTTTTCAATTTTTTATAAATACAGGTTGTAATATATCCTTCAAATCAGCAAATTTTCCATTCCACTACCAGGTGAAAAGAGATGAACCTAAAGTGCATGCCTATTTCCCTTGTTTGTAAGCTTCCCTTTTGTGTGATCTTGGAATTCCGCTGTAGAGAAAGCATGACTAAATTAGCTATCAATCCCTTTTCATTTTCGTTGCATTCTAGGGCTTGGGAAAATACGTAGCAATGGGTGTCTTTCGTGGCTAAAATGCCACGTTTAACCCCTACAATTGTATAACATTTTTACGACAGGCAACAATTTTGAAATTGATGAGCTTTTCTTGAGGGAAAGGGTGAAATGGTGAAATTAAAATTTTAGCAAACAGAGATAAATGAAAATTTCACTGGAGCAACAAGCAAAGTATTTAAAAAAAAAAATTAAATACTTTTATTTATTCCTAGTACAGAGTCAGTAAACCCTCCATGAACCTATTTAATCTAAACAACTTGTAAATTAATCATAAACAGCTATATCATATTACAACTTGTAAATTAATCATAAACAGCTATATCATATTACATCATAAGTAATTATAATGTAAGTAAATTCTGTCATCCTATAGAGTAGAGAAGGAGAAGCCTGGTGCTTCCATCTATTGGCAAGGTTCCCTCAGTATGGGTGCTGGTATATTTTATATATCAGTCTTAAAACTGTATAAGTAATCTTTTAATTAAAAAATTTGATTGAAATGCAGTAAATATATAAGGTTCAGCATGTGCACGTAAATATATTTGCAGATTTTGAAATTCCCCTCTTCTGACAGAATTTATGAATCATCAAACAAGATATATTAATTTCATAACTGCATAATACTGAGCATTCATAGGGTAATGCTGCTATTTAGAATCAAAATGAAACACTAGAAACTCAAGATTACACCTTTTGGTGTAGAAAAATCAAAATTTTTTAGGAGGTTAAAAGAATGACAACTTTTGGTATATTCTATATACCCATGCCTTGTAAAGGGTTAAACAATTATTCTACTCTGGTAGCAAGTACATGCGTCGTTTTCAGCTTGATAAGATCCTACGTTTTTGGCAGTGTTCTCCATTGCTGTAAGATATCAAGGCAGTGCTGCCTTAGCAACATTATGGGCCTTGGGAAAATGTGATGGGGCTTCTACGACAACCACTCACAGAAATGAAATACAAATGAAACATAAATGAATTAACATAGGGTCTCTATGCTCATTGGGCCCTAAGGGCTCGATTTAAACAGTCTGAAGCCGTAAGTACAGGACTTAGAAGAGAAGGTCTCGTTCATAGAGCTTCTCCCCCTAAAACAGGAAGTGAGGAGTGATGACATGGTCATGTTGACAGTAAATGCAATTCACAGCAAAGAAATAAATGTTTTAAATTTGGGGGGGAAAGCCTTTTACTGTGCATGAAAAATAGCTTTAATTTAGAAGAGACGTTGTTACTATTGTATGTATTTATAACGTTTAAGAAGTTAATAATACTTATTTATTAATTTTAAAATAGATAAAATATGCAACATTTTCTTAAAAATTGCAAGTCCCCCCATCCATTAATTATTAAATCACAGTGGAAAAAACCATGGCATTCATTACCTTTCTTCATCTGTATTCTTCATTACTACTAGAATGTCTAATTTTGTATACTAAGTAGGATAAAGGGTTGCCACTCAAACAGGAGAATGAAATTCCCTGACTTCTCCAGGTGGGTTTTAAGAAAACTCCAGTCTATCCGCATAATGCACTTTTCGCTGTGCGAAGAGGTAAATTAATTATTGTACCACTTAAAAACACAAAAATTTGCCAGTTACATATGATTTCTATATATAATCCCCAAAATATTACCATTTTAACTATAATAGTTATTTTCTCCAGTGTAGATTGAAATTAAAATCTATCCAATCTGCATTAAAAAATGTCTTTTTTTGCAGACATTTTGCAGCTAAACGAAAGAAAGATATCTATTTATTGATATTTTTAAATAAATTCAGGTATTTTATATTTATTTAGCAGCAACATAAGCAAAAAATATGTGCATTAAATTTCGTGATATTATGTTATCATACTGCTAGAATTAGCTTCAGGATTATGCCAGAGAAAATTTCCTTAAATTTGAAAGTATTATTTACTAATAATAAATAAATTTAGAGGAAAGAAGCAACATTAAATGATATGAATAACATTAAAATAATTAAAAACTGAATTACAATAATCAACGGTATTTTGGCGAATATAATTATATTAAATAGTTAGCCTAGATGACTAATTACTATTTTTTTATTTCACTGCAAAATGACAAATAAGGCATTTATTAAAAAGGAAAAATAAATAAATAAATAAATAAATAAATGTTTAAAAGATTTTGCGGTAAAATCTTACTATATGCTACGGGCCTTGGCACAATTTTGAAAATTGCCGCCAAATCCTGTGTGTATGTAGGCTATTCTAACCTCCATGGTACCGTATACTATGACTTTAAACCGATTTTGTTGTATACAAGAATACGAATTTTCTTTAGTTCAACATGCACTGCAGGTCCGCATGTGAATCTCTAGATTCTCGAGGTTACTGGAAACCAAAACTTGCTTTGCCTTTCTAGAACACAATCTGATTGGAGGTGCGAAAATTGGCTCTATACCAGCTGCTCGAATGACGCAGACGTGCGGGAAAAAAGTGATTGCTTCTAACGTTGCCGCAAAACTCGCATTTTTAGGGCGGATTGCTGTATGAAATTCCATGACTTTTCCAGATTTTGACTAAAACATTTAAATTCCCTGAATTATTTGGTCAATTTTCGAATTCTCTGACTTCCGGTTTCCCGTTAACGTGGCAACCCTGTAAGTAGCAGCTTTAAAGTCTGTGTGGGGGGGGGAACTTCAGTTTGCTGTAGTTTTGAATATATATATCTTTTCTTTTTTTTTCCCCCTGCAGCTAAAGAAAAGGAACTTATGTTTGATTTCCATCGAAATTGATAGTTTTATTCAAAGATTGCTTTTTTGACCTAATTATAAATTTTACATTAGCATGTTACTCTCCTGATTTGATGTAATATCATATATTTTTAAAATAATTGTATAACTTATATTCACATTTATAAACATACATTACATTTAAATAAATATAAGATCATTGTCTTGAGTTTGATAAAACATTTTTTCTCACAGTATCTAAATAGAATTACTTAGATTTTCAAAAGAAGGGTGAAGGAGGAAGATCTTTTTTATGCAAATTTAATTTGATGTTAAATATGATTATAAGTTACCTAAAATGCTAGCTAACTTTATTTTTTACAAATTATGAATGTATTTTTGTTTATTTTTACAGTCAGGGCATTCAGCAATATTTACATCGTCATTTGTGAGTTCTGTTTTAAAATCATTCGTATTTGATTTATTCCTGTCACCATTTTCATAATCAGCTTCAAAATGAATTTTCTTCTTTCTTAATTCCTGCAGTCTTCCAAAAGCAAATTACATTATTTTTCTTTTCTTGGCACAGTACTGGATTTTAACAGTTTCTTTTGAGGCAATCCAAGTAAGCGATTTTTCATGTCATCTTCACAATCACTGCATAGAAAATGTTCATTGCAAATTTGTGCGTTTTTCACATTAATAGAATCCTATCTTCGACACATGCAGCCATTTTTTTCATCAAAAGCAAACTGTCCTTTGGAAATACTTGAAAAACAATATCCCTACCTTTCTCATTTTCATGAATTTTATGGCACGTTGCTACAATGCAAGAAGACATTAAACACAGGCCAATGCACAATTTGAAAGTTGCTGATGGATAGCAATTAGAGAGAAAGGGAAGCTTTTTATTTATTTTTTTTAACAAACCAAAATTTAATTTAGAAGTCAAACAACAAAAACCAGCATTATATTTGAAAATTTTCCAAGACTAGTTTGGGTGGTTTTACCAAACTATCTTCTCAGCTGCTAAAACGCAAATAAACAAGGTAAGATATTGCATAACTCCTGTCCAGCCATTCTTATCTTATCTCGTTCATTTGCACTTTGGCAGCTAAGGCTGTTGGTTCGGTAAAACCATCCAAATTCGTCCTGTGAAAATTTGCAAATACAATGCTGATTTTTGTTATTTGACTTCTAAATTAGTATTTGTTCAGCGTGTTATTTTAACCTAAATTATAGGATATGGTAATAAGATAAGATAGGAATGGCTAGACGGGAGTTACGCTACTGGCACCATCTATTGATGAAACAAGAAAACTAAAACATAATTTACTTAAAGGCTGAAGATAAAGATGGATTAGAATTAGGGTTGTTAACTAGAACTGAAAGATTTTTTTTTAATGTGAAATGCTACTAGAATGTCTAATTTTGTTGTTCGACTTCTAAATTAATTGTCATTCGGCATAGTATTTTAACCTAAACAAAATTTGATAATGAAATTTTAAACTTTTTACTAGATATTTATAAAATATATGAATAAAAAGAATGCAAGGAAAAATATCAAATGTATACTTATATTTTGCCTGAAAACTAAAAGTTGGTATCTGCATGAAATTTCTGTTGGTCACAATTTGGAATTTAAACAGATAGTTAAATACTAAAATTTGACAACTAAATATTAAAATTTTCAGACTAGTATTTATTCCACAAATTGTAATATATTGAACTACTAAGCAACTTTCTTTTAATTTAAACTAAAAAGAAATATAAGAAAGCTTCCCAAAGGCACAAAACTTGAAAATAAATAATGACAACCTATTTCTCTTTCTTTCATTTATTAGATTTTTCTATGATACAAAACAGAAAAAATAATATTTGTATTTAAATTATTCTAAACATCTTTGTTTTTTACTACACCTTTCAGCTACACCACCTCATGCTGCTTCAATTTTCATGAAGTTTGCCATATGAGGGAAATTACTAAAAAGCATCATCACAAATTGTAGATACTCATCAGCAGTATGGTTCTTTTCGTAAACGTATTAATTTTCAACTAAGAAAAAAACTGTTCTCATGTAAATGCACTCAAAAACAAAGCGAGTATTCTTACTGCAAAAATTCATAACTTAAGATATTTATCTTTTGAGAAGTACTAATAAAATTTAATCAAATATGTATCTTAAAATCTTCAAACAAGATTTATATTCACAAGCGTAAATTAATTAGCTTTTTCTAGATTTTCCAAAGAAAGATTTTTTCATTTTTAGCAATCTTAAACCTTTTCTTTAAAGTCTTATCATAATAATGCTAATTAATTTATGGGAAATGTATTCGCAGGCACCATAAAATTGCTTCGAGAGCTGACACTGCTTTACTAGAAAACAATATATGTGATATAAATTAATTTGGAATGTACACATTGCTAGTTTTAAACATCCGAAGTCAGAGCAGGTGCAACATAGTGATGTCAGACTACTTCCTGTTAAAACTTCCTACGAGGATCATGCTGACAAGGAGTCACACAAAGGAATGACATAGCCTTTTTTTTTTTAACCCTGCCTAAGCATAACAGCATATCTTCAATAACCACTTTCCTTACATGGAGGAAAAATAGAACTGACGGATTATAAGATTATTTAACGGCTTCTTCTGGAACGCTGTCTCCACAGTTTGGACTATTCTTTAACCTATTCAAGTTCCCTCTCCCACTAGCATCTCTAAAGGAAATAAACCAATGTTCTTAAACCACAAGCTTCATTCAAACGATGAATGCTCTGAAATAGTAGCGTCTCGTTTTAGTAGAGCTTATGTTTCATGCCTGCATAGTGGCCTTTTTTTCAATATGGTAGACTTCGTCAATTGGCAACAAATGCAGACTTCAGCCAGGCACAGTTAACTGCTGTGGAATGTGTGTGCTATGTTGATTATGTGAAATCAAACAGAAATTTCTTTCCATATGCAAAAAATAAATTTTTAAACAATATTCATTGCCAAAAGAAAAATATTTAATACTGTTTGGATTAATTACTGATTTGTTATTCGGGTAAGCCCCGATATGCAGGAATTTATTTACTCAGAACTTAGAAAACATATTATGCAGAAACAGACTTTTATTGTTTTTTCATTCGTGTTTTGTTATGAATTGCTTTCAACTAATGCTGTAGGTTTCTGTAAAGCACAATAATCAATTAACTTGACCGTATTTCGCATTTATTTCCTAATATATTTTTGTTTGACATTCCATCCCATATTTACTGTTTTCATAAAAGTTCCTCTTTTGAAATTTATTTCATTTTTTGGATACTATGTTTCAGTAAGAGTTGGCAATATTGGAATTTTCACTAGACACTTCATGGTGCAGAACTAATTAAACATTTGCAGAATAGTTGTTAAAAAAAAAGTACTTCTAAATGCAATTACATACACGATCAGGTAAATCTTAGATCCACAGGATGTGGGAGAAATATTAAGAGACCTGAATCAATATGCTGAGTGAAGCTTGTGTTTTGAGTTAGAACTTCACAGGCTTCAAATCTTTAAAAATTAATTGTAGAGGCACAGATGCAGAAAAAACTATAATTATTTATGATTGATGCAAAAACGATCATTTATGAGCAGGAAATGAAAAATACAAAAATGCCATCAGATGGATTCGAATCATTCATTCGAATGAACATGTACACTGCATTAAAGTTTACATGGAAAGAAATGAGATAAAATTGAAGACAACTAAGATGAAGAAAGAAATATTCCTATATTTAAAAATTGTGCAGGAGAAATAATGAAGAAACAGTTATATATATAGATCTAATATGTTGTATAGATGTGCTGCATATGGTCTGGGAAAATTATTTTCTGTAATAATGTCACAGTTTAAGATTTCAGTAAAATTTGCAGCATGATTATTTGTTTCGGCATTACGGTAGAAATTTTCATCTAGCTCATTGAGGTAGTAATCAACGTAATCAATCTTTAAGGCTTTATGCAGATTCTTTTTTCTGAGAAACCAAAGGGCTCCAGTAATAAGATGAAGCAATTTATTTTTTAAAATTTGCAACTTATTAATTTTCTTTGCCAGTTCCATAGTATTTTTAGTTGCCAGTTTTACAGGGGCTATCCATCCAGCCTTAATACTATTACACGCATGTCAAAATAGCTGTCAAGCCAGTACTGAAGCAGATCTAGACTTAATACTTTTTTTGAGCATGCATGAAATATCTGTACAGCCGGTGTCGAAGGTAGCATTTATTTATCAAGAGTTCAGAGTTCTGTGACACCATTTTTTCCCTCTCACACATGAATCAAATTAGTGATCTGCAAAGATTAATTAATGAATTATTTATTTTGTGTCATAACACCTACGAAAATACAAGCTTAAATTATCTCAGAAATTTTGTCAAAGAACAAATCTGATAAATTTTTAAATTTTGTACAGTATTCCTCAATTTTTGGTACCCCTAGTGATTTAGTGATGACCTTAGTGCAACCATCTTAGAAGTAACCGTAAAAAATTCTTAGAATGTGCCAAATTTTGGTAACACGTTCGTAAGAATTCTCCAGTTTTAACAAGCAATGCTGTATCCTTTCTTTTTGTTGCATTTCTGTTTTCAACAGTTTACATAGACAAATTGTAATTTTTCTTTTGTTTTAAATTCAGTTATTTAATTATTCGGTTATTCAGCTTTAAATTCAGTTATTCATTGTCAATTTAAACAATTAAATTTATATCACATTTTGTTGA
>KK112015.1:17900-36752 GCA_000611955.2 Stegodyphus mimosarum | reverse complement strand
TGCATCATGTTTCAGAAAAATTGTTAAAATGAACAACTGTTTGAATCAACTATGAAAGCAATGGCACAAATTTACCATTAGAACAAAAGAAATAAAAATCTATTCTAAATAGGTTTATTAGTTGATTTTCAGGATAAATACTAATTAAAACATGAATCATTCTCCCTCTTTTTTTCTTCTGTAAAAAACCGTAATACTGCATTGTTTGCAATAATAAGTAAGTACCAAACACACAAGTTCATAGGCAAAATTTTAATTGTAGTTATTACAACTGCTTTTACTAAATATTACTAAAGCCCACAATTAATAAACATATCTATTTATTTATATGTGCAGATTATCAAATCCCAGTTCCAAAACATTTTAACTATTCTCTAATTCATAATGTAACAATTATGATAAAATATCGTTTAACAAAATATTTTAAGCTGCTTGAAGGGCTTAATATAATATAATAAATACTAAGTAACAATAATATAAAATAAACATAAACTATTTTAAATACCAGGGTTCATCATCTAACTGCCAACCATCTAATTCCTTGAAACAAACATAACACTGAACAAGATCTGGTTCTATATCTGTTGGACAATGGAAAAATCCAGCTTCAGCCATCTAAATAAATAGGTTCATAATGCAACAAATGCAGGAAATAAAAGAAAACTGAAATAAAACTAATAATTAAAGCATTTAACTTAAAACACTTGATAAAAATCATTCATGCTTACTTTCAAATTTCAAACACATATAATTTTAAGTTAAGGTTCAAAGTGACATTACACATATACTATATAAAATGTATTTTTCTAACACAATTTAGGAAGTCAATAATTAATATATTACATCAGTCAGTTAATACATACATCAATCAATAATTAATGTAAAAATTATTGATTTAATTATTCTCTGAAAACAACAACAAAAATTATCAATGCATCCTTAGATTAAATTAATATCCTAAAGTCACATATAATAGTCCTCATAATTTAGAGGCCAGCTCTGCTCATGTTGATTTATCATATGCTTCTAGAGTTATTTTAGCTTATCTTTAAAGAATTTTTTAATCCATTTTGCATATCAGGAAAAATAAATTTCAGGGTACCCCTTGGCGAAAATTGACGATTTTTTTGGCGTCATTTTTGTTTACATGCGACACCCTCTCAAGTAAAATAGCATCCAAAACATAATGCAATAAAGCATAATTAAAGCATTAAAAAAATTATAATCTCAATAAACTGTACTGTAACCCTTTGAGGGGACGTATATAAAATATTTTGAACTGTGGTAAAATTTTGCCATGAATCGTAACTTATGGACCTTAAGAACACAAAATTGAAACTTAAAAAAATCTAGAATGAAATCCTGAATTTTGAGAGGCAGTAAATATTTGACGTCCAGTATATCGTAGATGACAGCGCATGCGCATCCACTGAACTCTACGTAACTGTAATATTCAAAAACTCCGCAAGGAAACAAGAGGAAAAAAAAAAATCGCAAAACTTTGAATAGAGGAAATTTCCAGAAATTAATGTTATCAAAAACTGAGTATCAACTTATAAGACGTAGTATTAATGTATAAGACACATCCCATTTTTCAGACCTATTTTCAAAGCAAGACAGTGTGTCTTATATGCCAGCAAAAAAGGATTACGTCATGTGATAAAAATGCACAAAATTTTAAGCAACATCAAAATTCAATGCATTGTTAACAGATTATCCTAATACAATAATGAAACAGCTGGTACGAGATGTGTTTGGAAATCAGTTGACATGTTTTGAAATACTGTACTAGGGGGAAATATTGCCGATGATAATGTAATTAAAAATTTTAATTTGCATAAAACCAAGGAATTTGCCTGAGTAACTAGAAATTATTTCCAGTATGAAATCACTTGAAGAAGTGCAAATACTACTCATGTCATAAAAATGACATGCACAAAAAAATTAATATTGAAAAATCTGTGCATTGATATTTAAACAGCAGCAATAAGATTTCTTCATAACAGTATTAATTATAAGATTTCTTTGTAAGATGAAAGCTTGGGAAAATATTTTATCTTCATTGACAGTATATTCGTCTAATAAATCATCTTCTAAGCCTGGGATATAAGCAAGAATACTGTTCAGGACAAGAATGGCTTTCTTCAGGAGAATTTTCGGTCCTTGTGTATTATCACAACCATTTTGGACTAGTTTGGAGAATTTTATGAAAGGAAAAGAACAATTACTGTAAAAAATTATATATTATATGCATATGTATTATTACAAACATATTCTACATTTTAACTATATATTTATTCCAAAAGACAATCAGTTAACCTAGTTACAAATGGGTTTTGGTTTTTGTTGTGGTGGAAATTTCATCACAATCACTTTGAGAAAGAATTCATTGTTCTTTCAGCAATTTTCAGGCAAAATAACGTATTCTTGGACAAATTTCAACTCCTTTTTTTTTTTTATTATAGGAAAATTCTATAACCACAAATTTTAAAATAAGAGTTTAATAATAAAAGAATAATCATGATTTTTCTATAAAAGCCGTTGAAACTTGGAATACAACAAAAAGCACACATATGAAAACTGCAATGATGAAAACTAAATATTTGTCATAAGTATGGATGGTTTGCTGAATAACTGCTGTATGCATGGTTACCAGAGCTTGGTGTATTCGGAAGCTTTGGCGATTTCTACTAAGATGGTTGTCATAATATGTAAGTACCAAACTTCCTCCTGCATATAAACTTTTACTGAAGGAGATAACTCCTCCTCTATCCATTTAGTAAAAAACTGCCTGGCAACCAATGCCTTTTGATTTAATCTCCAAATAATATTAAGTTTGCCCTTAATGATGTTTCCTTCTTTTAAACACTTGTGTATTTTCTAAATGGCACAAACTGAAAGGTTTGATCTAGCAGCCCACATTAGCATTCTCACACAGCAACAGAAAAAAGCAGTCTTTCATTTACAGTTGTCGATTTTTCTTTCTTTAGATATAAGTTCACCTAGGCACTTTTTTAGAAAAGGAACATTTCATCACAGTCAAAAGATACAAAACGTGCACTTTAATAATTAAAAAAACACTTGGTACTTACGAGGTATCACAATCAATTAACAGAATATGCCAAATCCTGGCATTCATGCACATAATCATTCTGCAGGCAATCATGCTCATAACAATCCTTCAATCAATCAACATCACCACATTTATATGCCTTTCTTTTGTTATATTTCAAGTTCCAATGGTTGTTATAAACAAATTGTGGCATTTTTGCTTTTAACTTAATTATGAGCTTGTGTAATTTGCCTGCAATGGAAGAAACAGCGGTAAAATTTCTGCAGAAATACGGAATTTTGCTGCAAAATCTCTGAAAGGAACAATGAGGACATGTATTTGGTAGTTAGTAGGTGTTACCGACATTCATACAATATCGAGTCTCTTAAATTCTCTGATTTTTTTTTTTTTAAAGTAAAAATAGATCACTGTATCCTTAGAGAGAAGAGAAGTGCAAAAAAAAAAACCACACAAAAATTTTGAGACAAACGTATTTTATTTTTCAATTATTCAATAATCCTTATTTAATAATCAAAATTTGTATTTTAATTTGCGAAAGCATGTTTTCTTTTCATAAGTTGATAATGCTTGCCAACTTACAATAAATATCAATAGTGTGAGATCTTTTAAAACAAATTATGAAAACCACTAACTTGCACCCTATGAGAAATTTTTATCTTTTCATCTGCTATAAATTGCCAAATTCGCTCAAACTGGTTGCATTAATATCAAAGTATTGAACATTTTACAAACTTTTCTGCTTTTTCTAAATTACAGCTGACAATCTTTCTATGTATAACAATGTTATGGATTGCAGTCCTTTGCTTAAAGTTTTCTAACAACTTGCTATAGGCTTTAAACTTCTCCTTTTCAGCACTAGTATGAAGCATGCATTTCATAAATTCAAAAACATAATGGAGGACCTTGGTTTTATCACAAATTATTGTCTCAGAAATCAACTCACCAGCCAGCTTTTTCATTAAGCCAAATTAAGTTTCTCCTTAATCTAAACTAAGTTTTTCATTCATCTAGAACTTTACATTTTGACCTCCTAGAAGTTGGTATCATAAACCATTTTATCATATTAATTGCTTCTACAGCTTCTTTATTTTCCAAAATTGTCATTAGACATTGCGAACATAGTGGCAAGATTAGCCATATGTGTACCACTATCAGGGTTAGCAATATCTTTTTCAAGTTTAATTATAGCTTACCTCTTACTCTTATTTTGTTCACTATACTTTTTAAAACTCCTAAGATTCCTCCTCAAATCTACTAAGATGCCATTATATTCCCTGCTTAAAGACATAACCCAAGTAAATTCGTTATATGTAATGTATGGAATTTCCTTTCTTCTCAGGTAACTCAGACTGACTTAACTGTGTCAATCTCGTCAAACTGGTTTACGTTCGGACAATGATTTACAATTATTATGCATAACTGAGCATATCGAAAACAGTTCGTGGGTTTTTCTAGCACATGAAAGAATATTTTAAACTAGAATAATGATCAGTGTGTTCACTATCATAATGCTATGACTGAAAACTGTGACGACATTTTGCAAACAAGGCTTTATCAGCTATATTTTCCAGATATTATTCCTGCAACTGCTTTAAAAAAAAGCCTATAAGATAATGTGTTGCATGTGGATGATACCAAAGGGAAAAAGGTTTGAAAAGAATCAAGGTACCAAGGATTGTGATATTCCCTTATGTATATTCCATACCATATTTTTTGTGTATTTGACAATGCCACCACCATATAAATTGTTTAAAAATTAAATATAATTTCATAAGCAAACTGTCTTCTTTTATACACTATAGTTGCCCTACATGGTTTATGGAGTTAACACGAGTTATGGATTTTTTTAACTTTTTGTCAAATATTTTTGCCAAATTTGGTGCTTATTGGGGAATATATTTAAGCACATAAAAAATAATTTGACCCTTAAGCAGTTTAAAGCACACACACAAAATAGGCATATAAGCATAAAGCATACAAGTTGGTTCCCTTACAACTTCCAACAATAAATGGAATGACAAAGTCAGGGCCATTCTTAGCAGGAGTGCAGCATGTAAATGTACATGGGCAGCTGGACTAAATATTTTAAATTCGTTGTAAGTACTTGTCATATGTAAGTACTTAGTGAGTATGAAATAAAATTTTTATTAATCATTGAGTTTTTTTTTTTTTTTTTTATTATTTGGGGACAGCAATCTTAGGAAAGTATGCAGACAGCCAATGGCCTAGGAGTGGCCCTGGACAAAGTATATGTGTGGCACAAGTGCTGGGTTAACACACAAATGAATGTGCTGGGTATTCAAATGCCAAAGCTGCATTTGGATTCTGGGGCAAAACTTCTTTGAATTTTCTGTTCGGATTTCATGTTGTTCAAGTTCTGGGACATTTGGATTCTATGGCCAATACTGTATTTTGTAATTAAATATGTAAAGTTTAAAATTTTAATTTGAAGTAATCTATAAAGTTTCCTCTTAATTTGGCTTTTCCTTCTTTTTGTCTTAAAAACAACTACATTTTAATATTTTTGATGGGTACTTACGTATTAACACAACTACGTTAGTAGGAGTCACCATATTTTCATAATCTGCCAAACACTAACAACCATACTCATAACAATCCTTTTTAGATAAGCTATGTTGCTATTTTCATATGCATTCTTTTTGCTGCATTCCAAGTAATTAAAATTTTTGCAGACTAAAACTATGACATTTTTTGCCTTGAACTCAGTTTTGAAATATGCACTTGTGGAATTTGCCAGCAATGGAAGACACTGAAGTAACATTTCTTTAGGAAATAGTATTTTGCTACAAAATTACTAAAGAGAATAATGTTGAAATGTGTCTGGTAGATAGCTGGTGTGCAATGCTGAGGTTGTGCTATTTTCTAATTTTTTTAAGCAAAAACAGATCAGTGTGTACATTAGGAAAACAACACAAAAACATCATAAAAGGTTTTAAAGAAATATGTGTTTTATTTTTTAATGTACCAATAGTCCTTAATTAATAATTAAAATTTGTATTGGGTAAAAATGGTAAAGTGTATCTTGAAATAAATACTAACAGTTCAGTAATCTTTTTTAAAAAAGTCACGAAAACTGCGAACTTGCATCTGATAAGCAACTTTTAACCTTTTCATGCGTAAACAATCGACAAATTTCACCAAGATGGTTCAGTTAATATGCAAGTAGCTTTTTGAAGTACATTCTTAAATTAATGGTTGTCATATGATTCTTACGTAATGCTAGAGATACATGAGGCATTACAGGATAGCAAAAGGTAAAAACTGTTCAATAATATTACTTTGCTTTATTTTTCGAACCAACAAAATTAATGCTATTGTAGTTCCTTTTACCAATGAAAGGTATTTGATTATTAAAGTGGTCACAAGGCCTTTGGTGATATTTAAAATTTGTACTACAGACCGAGCAATTAAATTTGCCAATTTGATGGCTAAGTATGCTAACCACTTTATCAAGGAACTATCATTGGTAAAAATATATTTACGGGTGCCCTTTGGTGATAATTGGTGGTACATGGACACCAAGTTTGTGCAATTCTTCGACTTGCTATTTTGGCTTTGTGTAAAATCACTGTTACACAAAGCCAAAATACTGTTACACAAGTCAAAGAATTGCACAAACTCAGTATCCATGTACACATCAACCTATTTTCACTTAAAAAAAAACATCAGAGATTTGCACAAACTGGACACTCCCTTGAATTTGCCCATGCACACATCGATCTATATTCACTTAAAAAGTCAAAGGAGCAGCCAACAAAAAAGATATATAATCTTAATAAACTACATTTTAAATCAAACAATGAAATAATATAAAAAAGAAAATTCTAGTAGCACTACACAAAGGAAATATCCACTTACCTTATTTACAAATTTTGTGTCCTCAGTCAAACAAAATTCCTTAACAGCATCGAAAAGCTTCCTAAAATTATCTGAACTAGAATCTGTATACAGGCGTCGAAACATAAATTCACAAAAATAAGAGTAAAAAATATCCTCTGATGTTTGACCATACACATTTCCTTCCTACAAACAGGACACTTATAATGGCTACTAAGTAAACCTTCATTTACACACCAGTCAATTAATGCTTTTTTCCTTTTCATTCCAAATCGTACAGAAACTTCAAATTAATCTTACCACATTCGGCCATTTTACCGTGTAAACCACAAAATAACAAAGTATTTATTATCCAAATTACAACACACAAACAAGCCTTTCCAAATCTTTTCCCATCATTCAAATTCACCACAATTAAGTAACCAATTACATCATAATAGGGTTTCCAAAGCATTCAACTACTCAGGTTACTATAAATAAAACACCATCTTGGCAATATATGAAACAACTTAGCAATAATCCAAGGGGCACCTTCAATCTACTCTAACCATATCATTTAACAAAACATCTTAGCCAATCATAACTTGAACTCTCTTACTCTGCTTAATGCTTTTGTTCTTTTCTAATACCAAATCACTAACATATAATTCTCAAAAATATTTCGCAATGCATATTTACTACATACAGGAAAACTATTCAATATATTACTTGGTCTGTTCATCAGTATAAAAAAAGGTTCAAGAACTGGTAAAAATAAAGTATTCTAATTTATGCAGTTTATAATTGAAGATATAAGCAGCAAAGAATAAAAATTTTAAATAAGAACATGCTCTTTTTGCTCAGTATGTGAGTATCCTGTTACATATGCTTCAATCAAAAAATAAATAGGGAAATCAATGCTTGCTTCATTACTGGGGGGGAAAAATCAGAATAAATGGCTAAACAAATATTGCATACATTCACCAAAAAACATTAATTATCCTGATTTTTCTTTTCTTATTTGCCTACAAGGATATCATCTCTACAAATCTTTTTGGATTATAGAGCAACGAAAAATTTCCGAACACCAAATACATAGTTAGATACTAGATTATATCCTTTTAAAGCTGAGCAAGACACCTACCCCTTTCTATGATCACCTATACATGTCTTTCTATACCTTCAAGTCACAAAATTATAAATCTGGATAATTTTCTCCATAAATTTCCAAAGCAGTTAATACTATAATGAAATCATAACTATTATAAAATACAGAATTTCATTTCTAAAGTCGTAAAATAAAGTGAAAATGTTTTACATGAGATGTACAGACTCAAGCAAATATGCTTTTACTTATCACACTATTGCTGCTAAATTGGAAATATGAAAAACTGCAGCGTTCTCATGTGAAAACATGGAATTTCCAGGAAGTTTTTGTGCTCCATGGCAATGCTAATTTTAAAAGAAACTAGAAAGAATTTTTGTACTCATTAATGAACATAAAAACTAAAATAAATTAAAACAAAAAGAAAGGTTCCTCTTTTTAATAGATATAAATTCAACATTTTTATTATCGTAAATACAATTTCAAAAAGATGAAAATTAAATTCAAAAATCAATATTGTTTGTTTAATGAGAATTCTCACAAAAATAATTGGACGCTTTCAGTTACAGCCAAAAATGACAAAAACTTTTACTGCTTTTGCTTCTTAACATCAGTGGGATTGACTTTACTCTTGATCATACCATTTAGTCTTTTGGACATTGACTTACGTTGAAACGTGTTTTTTTTTTGTTATTTTTGGACTTACTTTATGCTTCGCCTCTTGAATCACCACTTTCAGTTGCTGCTGCGAAGACATGCTCCCTTTTCGAATTTTTTATTCCAGTTCCTGCCAAATATGGTCAATAGGATTAAGATCTGGAGTGGTGCCTTAATTACTTCTGGACACTTATATAACAGCTGAAGTATAACATTGTGCACAGTATGTTTTGGATCAATGTCCTGGTAGAATTTAAAACTATTTTGTATTAAGTTTTTGTGCTGACGATGCCAATTTTCTCTTCAAGATGTCAAGGTACTCATACTGATCCATAATACCATCTCTAAACTCTATATTAGCAATACCAGAATATGCCATAGATCCCTATACCATAAGTCCTCCACCACGTTTAACACTTGGTACGAAATTTTGCTTCCGAATTTTTCTTTCGGTTTTCTCCACACCAGCACTCGTCCATCTGAGCCAAAGATGTTAAATTTGCTTTCATCAGCAAATAACACTTGTTTCCAGTAGTTAGATGTCTTTTATTTCATCGATTTTGCAAAAGCAAGTCGAAGTTTTCGGTTTTTTTTTTTACTGACATAAAATTTTCTTCTTGCTACTTGCCATGATATCCTGCAGATCACATTACTCTTCTTACAGTTTCTGGATTTACACATATTCTATATAATTCATGAAGTTCCACAACAAGTTTAGGAGCACTCAGTCTTGGATTTTTTTTAATATGCCTTAGAATAAAGCGTTTCATTTAATCAGATGGTTTTCCAGGTCTTTTATTTTGAACACAATTCTGTTTTTTTTTTATGCTTAATAATATCAAAAAATTGAAGAATTACTTAAACTAAATACATAGGCAATTGTTCTAATAGAGTTCCCTTTCTTTTGATGTAAATCAATAACTAAGCTATGGGTTTCTTACAATGTTCCCTTTACCGAGCCACTGCAAGAAAACATTAAAATAACGAATATTTTCTAAAAAGAAAATTTGAGTTATAAAAGCAAACAATGTTTAGATTTTTGCCTAGCTTCTAATTCCAAACTAATTCCATAAAATTTTGTTTTTTATTTATTGAAGATGATTTGAATTAGAAATTATGCAAATGTCAGATTAATTTTGTGGTATCTTTTATTTCCATTTCAGCCTAAAACGTTACTTTTTAAATTTATTATTTAATTTTTGGAAATTTATTTAGTACAAAGTGCTACGAAGATATGTACTCAAATGGAAAATATTCTTTATTGTTTTATTTCAAAGCTCCAATTCTATTACTTAAATGAATTTTCATAAAAATTTTTACAAATGTCTGGAAAAGATTAAAACAATTCAGATAAAATAAATTTTAACAAAAAGAATTATGCTAAAAATCATTACAGCTGAGAACAGAAGTTGTAAAATGAAAGTTTTAGTAATTCTGTATGTTTCCCTTATCGATTAAAAAAATTTTTCTTAGTTGTTTTCCTTAGCAAAGGCAAAACATTAAAAACCAGAAGATTTACCTGATTTACAAGGAAACCAGGACATGTGATGAACAACCAGTAAAGCTGGCTCCTCTGCCATGTGTATCAGATGAAAAATGTTATCCACATCAAGAAAAACAAACTCTGCCTTTTTCAGAACAAAATTGTTCTGTACACATACATTAGCTCTGTAGTTGTAAATGCAAGATATTACTGCCATCTACTGAGCAATGTTTGATACTGATTAAATAAAACAAAGCATACTAATAACCGAAGAAAAATATAGCAGATCATAATGTTGACTTAGTAATTTGAGTTCTTACATACATACCAGCAGCCTAAAGTTTCAGTTGCAATTTAATAGACAAAGTTCTACATTTTCTCATTATCTTCCAGACATTCATAATCTCAGCATATGTCAGCCGAAATTTAAATCAAAATTTCAGAAATTACCTACCTGCCGTCCCTTTATCATTATATATCATAAGTTTACTAAGTTTATCATCACCAAAAGTTATCAAAGCTCACCAAGAGTAACTACAATTCAAGGTTAGTTGACTCTTTGATACATTATAAGCAATTAAATCTTTACCCAGAAACATCAATGTTTTTTATAATATTTTATAATTATACTACATGAAAAAATATTAAACTTTGGAAGATTAACAAAACTTAACAATCGAGACGGTTACATTAATTACAAATATTTACCTTTACGGCGCTGCATTTTGCATCTTCACCAAATGGCCAATTTTGAAATGATTTCAAACGATTAGCTTCTGTATACATTTCATCACATTGTTGTCGTGACATAATTAACAAGTTAAGTTTTTATTTAAGCGATATACATAAATATATATAAAACTAAGAACAAAACCAAATAATCTTACGTTGAAAATAAACACCGCCAAAATTTTTAAACACGATAACGTGTTGCCAGTTGTGAAAGTTAACAAAAAGTTTTCAGAATAATTGCCAAGGGATTGGATCCAAGGGATTGAACAAGCATTTATTCTGCACTAAAGTAAAATCATAGAAGTATTTCAATAAATTAACACATAATTTTTAATCATTAATCTAAATGTTTTCATATTTTAAATTTTCGAAATACAAAAATGAAACAAAAAGACAAGGCACTTTCTGTGACATAGTAGGTCCCATAATCAAGGAGGTCTTCGACTCAGAAGTTTCAGAAAGCAGCACTTCCTTTTATTCTGCTTCTTGTGAAAACCATCAGTTAAAACAAAATGAGTAGTGTGGGCAAAGTATGAATAAAGTATTAAGTCAAGTGGCCGCCAACAGTTGACAAAGATGGTGAGTTTCTGGTGGGAGGTCCAAATCAATGAATTGAAAAGTCAAAGTTAAAATGAAAAAGTGAATAAAACTGAGTAAAAAAATGGTAAGGATGGAGAATATTAGATGGACATTTGTGGCCTTCTCTGTGCAATGGAGAACATCTAAAATAGTTGACGCAGTTCCTAGGATGGGTGAGATCTGAATAGAAGAAATTTCGGGCAAATTTTTTTTAATAATTTTGAATTGTGTCTACTTTGAGATCACGGTGGATATACGAGTTTGGAATGAAACAAGGCGCATTGATAATCTCTCTGAGTGCTTTGCTTTGAAGAATTTAGATATGTTGAAGGTGACTTTTGGCAGCGTGACCCCAGACAGGACTAGCATACAGTAATGCAGGTCGAAAGTATAGATTTATATAAGATGAGTTTATACTAAATATCCATATGATTTTTTCTGCCAAGAAATGGGCGCGTAATTGCAACGTGATATTAATTTTTTGCACAGTTTCCCTCAGATGTTTCTGAAAAATCAATTTTTTATCTAGAATGATACCTAGATATTTAACTTCGCCGACCCTGTGAATTTCTTCATCAAACAGTAGAGGTCTTGGTGGTGTGAAATTTGTTTGCCTTTTACGAAAAATTATTGCTTTTGATTTTTCAGTATTGACTGCAGTCTT
Organism: Stegodyphus mimosarum; assembly: GCA_000611955.2. Classification (NCBI taxonomy): domain Eukaryota; kingdom Metazoa; phylum Arthropoda; class Arachnida; order Araneae; family Eresidae; genus Stegodyphus; species Stegodyphus mimosarum. The sequence continues at coordinate 24,622 of KK112015.1, read as the reverse complement.
CCAAAGAGTGAGCCAATTTTCTAGAAGGTTGAGGTAATGTAGAAGAAGGAGCCGCACAAGTGTAACTGTTGAAGCTTGGGTTATAATTGGTGTATCATCTTACGGTAATTTGTGGGTCTTTAGGAATATCGTAAGCGTAAATGTTGTATAAATATGGCCAAAGAACTGACCCCTGGGGCACTCCAGCAAAGAAGTTTCTAGTCACACAAACAGTATTGCCATTTTTCACTGCAAAGGTTCTGTCTTGCAAGTAACAAGCAATAAGTCTAATGCAATGATTTGGAAAGTTCTACTTGATATGCTAAGTCCTCGGTGCCATACCCTATCAAAAGCTTTCGCAGTGTTAAGGAATATGGCTTCGACAGGGAATTTACAATTGAAACCATCAGTAATATAGCTGATGACACGAAGCAGCTGGTGATTAGCACTATGAAGATGACGGAAGCTAAACTCTTCTTCTGCAATGTAGGAACTCTGTGGAATAATTTGATTTAGATGATATAGAATAATTTTTTCAGCCATTTTAGAAAATTGACTGAGAAGGGTAACTGGATGGTAGTTCTGTGGAAATATGGAATTTTGATATGGTTTTGCAATGACGACGCAAAACGACGTGTTTGGCATGTCTCCATATATTAGGAAAGTATGAGAACTTGATAATAGAGTTGATTATCTTAGTAAGACATGTGATAGCATTGATAAGAAAATGCTTTAGCCCTTTGATAGATATACCATCAACACCTGGATCTTTCTTGAGATTTAAATTGTATAGGATATCTTTAGGAACTCTAGCTCTGATCAGTGAGATCTAAAGAATGAAGCATATAATGAGTAGAATGTAATTTTTAACCCAAAGGGGCATTAGTCGAGAGGGGCTATTAGACTCGAAGCGGCATTCTGCGTTGAATTACTATAAACGGCTGTATCACTTTCCAAATTGTTGCCACCAAATATTATCGCCCTGCATTATATTTAAAGAAATTAATGAAGAATCTGTATGAATGTCGTATGTATGTTTCTTGCATTATGGAAAATACAACGGTACCTAGAGCCATCAAATTTTGAATAACTTAGTCCTCCACCCGAATATGGGCACCAGGAAGCCCCATTTGGTATTTCAGATTTCTTTTTATCTAGTTCATATTTTTTTAACTTTAACGATTTTTTTAACCTATTAACGACTGACGTTGCGTTTTCGCAACATTAGTCAAACCATTTTTTTTTCATCTTCTATAAAATGTTTTCTTCCCTTACCGCTTTTGTATATAGAGATAAAGACAGTAGCTAAATCTGCAATGTTTCGTCGGAAAAAATTATTCCTCTCTCTTAAAAATCCTTATAGCACAAGACATCCTCAGGACATCTATTTAAGTCGCAATGTCCCGGGAAACAGTTAGGATATTCTGAGGATTTTGATTCTCAGATATCCTGAGGACTTCTTAAGTCAACATCCTGCTCAAGTCGCAATGCCCCGGGATATATGACTATCTCATGAGGATGTTGATTTTAAGATATCCTGGGGAATTAGTAAATCAAAATCTTAAGGATGTCCTGTTCAAGTTGCAATACCCCAGGATATATGAAGATTTTGTTTCTCAAATATCTTCACGACTTTATCGTTTATCATCCTGAGGATGCACATACTAAATACTGCTATCGTCAAGCAGACTGAGGATATTTACTCCAACCCATCTTAAGATGAGCTGAGAATTCAAAGCTCGAATTTGCTAATACGAAAGCATACGCAAGCTCTTTACTTTTCTTTTTAAGAATTGCTTATTGGACTACATTTCGAAAATATGTTTATATAGTATCGGGGTTAGACTTCTTATTTTTTTTATTAATTTTAATCAGTCTTTTCCTGATACTTTTGTTAATTTATGGCTGTAGGTAATCTGAAAGAGGCTTTCAATGAATTAGCTATTCTTAAAATATTTCCTACATTTATAAATACACATAAACATTTGTATTCATATAAAATCAATTATTTATATAATTGTTTTCATCTACTATAAATTATTAAAATCATAGAACTAATTGCTAAACAAATTTTAATTCATTATCCGTCCACGTATGAGTTAAAATTTGACTAACAGCGCAGACAGAAAATTTTCTTAAGTATCTAGCGAAAAAAATTATTATTTTACAACTAATTCGTATGTTTAGTTTTCGTACATTTTTTTTCTTAGAAGCATTAAATTGCTCAATTTTTTTAATTTCAAATGCATTTTAAAGTCATATGTTTCTTCAATTGTTTGTCAAGGGGATATAGTCAAGCACTGTAATGGTATCCTCCCTAGCGACTAGAACGAGTTGAAAGAAAAACCGGAGGAGATATTCATTAAATTCATTGAAAATACTGTACTTTTTATGGAGGCTGATATCTGAAAATATTAAAATAAAGTAACCTTGCATCACACGCATATTAAATTATAAGAATCAAAATCTTAATCTACCTTAATAATCTGGATATTCCGCATGTAAAAATTTAATTATTATGCTTACAATTATTTTTGTCTTGTATATGTTGGTTGTAAGTAAAACTCGAAATATTTTCAAATTTTTGTTGTTGTTTCACAGTGCCTAGTGATCAGAGCACTTCCTTACAAATTATATGCGCGTGTTTCGAGTTTCATATTGAAAGTCTGTTTAAGAATAAATTCTAATTGCTCCATAATATATTTTGTAAACATTATTTTAGATATTTTGCTAATATCTTTGAACTGAAACATTATTTATGTTACAGGTTTGCTTAGGAAATCTTTCACGAACACATTTATCCTATGAACAGATGATCATGATGTACTATGCTTTAAGTAAATAATCCTTCAGGCTGATAGAATTAAACCGCTGAATTCTGGTAGTTCGACAAGATTCAGATACTGGGGAACGAACTGTTTGCATGAGATTTTTCATGTTTATTTCCATATGTATAGAGTATAAACAAGCCAATCACTCTTAAAAATGGAAAGTGGTTAGTAGAGACATTCCTTTCCTTTGTTATATTGCTCTCGAGTGCGTTGCAACAGACCCTTAAATCAGGCTAATCAATTTTTTTTTATTTCCAATGGCTGGCACTAGCCGTTACAGGCAATGGCTCCTATTAAGGCTGGAAGCGGTGATCACGTTATTGAAAGGGTAATAGATGGCTACCGTTGCCTCTTATGAGGGTACAGGCAATTTACATCCATGCCATTTTCGGTATTCGAACTTGGGCCCTTCGGTACGGCAAGCAGTCACTAATCACTTTCCCGTCTCTGCGGCACTAATCAGAAATAATGTAATATTTAGTTGCTTGGGAATATGCATGAGGGACATTAAGGCATGGCTGAGCGATGCACTTACTTACATCAAGTTATAAAAGTATTCAATTAAATTCATCGAAGATTTTAGAACAAAACTTCTTACTGAAAGGATTTAGATCCCAAAATCGTTCCATTAGCTAGTTCTTGACAGAAATAACTATACTTTGAAACTGCAAAAGAAAAAAATACTTTTTGATCTCTTACACTACTATATTAGTAATGAATGATGTTTAGTGCTGTGCAGTAATAAGTAAGAAGATTTTTTTTTAACCCACGAAATTTTAGTTTACAGAAGCAGTTAAAAACTAGTCTGTATGAGCTTTAGTTTACTTTAATTTGAATTTATAAACAGAAGAATAATTTTATTGGGCTAAAAAAATTCATTCCAGTTTCTTCGTTTATTTTCTGGTAAGTTCTTTAATAATGAGACTTAGTCTCTCAAAATGATTGAGGTAAGAAGTAAGTTATTTTTTATGTCTCTGTAACAGGAAAATGAAGTTTAAGAATGGAAAGAAGTAACATTAAGTTCTTACTCTCCTCAAACCTCATTTTGCTACCTCACAGAGCTCTTTAGCCATACAAATATCAGATCTTTGCTAAACAAAGCGCGAAAAAAATATATCCCGCATTCTCCAATCTTAAACGTTATGCCGACAATGCTACATGACTCCTCATAATTTAAAAATAATTACTGCTTTGTTAATTTATTTGTAACATCCAGAAAATGCAGTAAACACTTTTCTTCGTGGTAAATAACACTAAGTTAAATGTTGTTATAAAAACTCAAAATTAGATAACGGATTTTAAATAGATGTTCAAACTTTAAATTCAAAAAAATCAATTTTTAAATTAAACGCATTCTTTAAACTCAGCAGTTTTATTACTTTATTTTATGCTATAAATAACAGTTAAAGTTGAAAATCTTAAAATCTTTGTTTCCATTGTTATCAATGTTCGTAAAACTGCCTCTTTTATTTGCTTTTGAGAAACTGAACTCTGCTCAGTATGTAACACCTCCAAGCACTTTTTCTGTAGCAGATGCTTCCAGAAGATTGCTCTTTTGTTAGCGCTTGTTTGTAGCAAGCTTCCCTTCTCAGTATCCCCTACAAGGGAAGCTTGTAGAGACCAAAGAAAGCAGAAAAGGAAAGGGCGTCTGAAATCTGAAGTCACTTTCGACGGAGAATGCCCCCAACGGTGTTAAGTGCTCCGTAACAGTGATATCCTTGAAGAACCGCACAAATGGAAAAGTACACTATTTATTTTCTCATTTCTAGAATTCAGCTATTCTGCTGAAGCTTAAACGTTAATTGCCGTCGTTTCAAATTCCGTTCCAGTTAGGAGCTAACTTCACAAACAAGCGTTACAGAACGATTTTCATTGAAAGAGTACGAAAAGTAAGTTTCAAAATTTTTCCTTTAGCCTACGAAAATGATCAGAACTAAAAAAAATATCTCATGTATTAAAAAAAAAACAGATTTATAGGAGAATAACTCAACGTATATTATCGGAGTCATCAGAAGATGAAGTAGCATTTAATTATGTAAAAATACCTGTGTCGAATTTTCACGCTAGCAATTATCTTTTAAGTTCCAGTTCAAATTGTGATTTGGAATATGAAACTCACTTTCACTTCGACCTATAACGCTTGTTTTGAAGTTGGTAAGACAGGTGCTGAATCTATTTCATTCAAGCAGAAAAGGGAAATGAGAGATATTTCATACAATATTTCATCACCCTACTTGTGAGAACTCGTTTCTGGAATTAATAGAATGGAGCTTAAAATTCGAAATCAACCAGAATGCTTTGAGTGCATTATTAAAAATACTGTAGGATCATAAATGCTTCGAAAATTTGGCAAATGATGCGCGTACACGCGTGAACACGCCTAGGAATTCTTTTATAAAAAGAATGAGGAATGGAAACTATGTATGCTTCGGCTCAGAAAATCAAATTAAAAAATGCGTAGCCTTCAAATTTTGCTTGTTATCTTGCATAGAGATAGCAATAAATATTGATGGTTTATCCATATTCGAATTAAATAATAATTCACTCTGCCCGATTTTGGTGAATATTATTTCTACTAGAAACGTATTTATTATGGGTGCATATTATAATAGTTCAAAACCAAAACCTAATGAATTTTTAAAAGAAATTACGGACGAAACTGTGAAACTATTTAATGAAGGTATTAACTTGTCAAAGGGCTAATCAAGCCCCTTGAAAATTGTCAGGAGTATGTATTATATTGTTGCGAAAAATTGGTTGTAGGAAAAAATGTCACCCGGAAAATAAGGAACGGAAAAAATGTCCCCGGAAAATAAGGAAACGGAAAATAAGTCGCAGTTCGTTTGCAATTGGAAATATAAGGCATGTTTAGAAAGATCGCCAAGCTGGGTGATAAAAGTTTTACCTCAACAACCGTAACTTCGGATTACCGGAAACATGTGCGAGTAGAAGCAAGAAGGTTTGTTAGCTGCTGTTTCTCCGTTAAGGTTAAAAATAGAGGGGTGTTTAGCGGGGGAGGCTTTTGCAATGGTAGACAACATGGAGGTAGGAAACTTTCTTCCTACCTCCATGGTAGACAGTGGGGGAAGGCGTCTGTTATTGTCAGGTCATTAGCAGCTGCTCTCCTCGCACCGCATGTAGTTATAGCCTTAAGCTTCGGTTTAGTGAAACACTAATTGACGCATAATAGAAAACGAATTCATCTGAGCTATGGTATAAGAAACAGTTGTAGATGCAATTTCAAATTACGGTTTGCGATAAGAATAGGAATAAATTTTTTAACTAATTAATTTTCACATATTTTTTTTCCTCATATGATTTTAATTAAAAGTAACGTATCTGCACAGGAAACAATTGTTTAATTTTGCACTTAAATTGAAAGCAAGAATATTACAGTTATTAAAAATCAAGAGGATTATTTCAAAATTATTAGTCCAAAGGGGCTTTGTTCCTGAGGGACTATAGTTTTTATTTTGCGTTTTTGCGTCGAATCACTCTGGATGTCTCACTTTTCAAACTGTTGCCACCAAATATTATTGCCCTGTACTTGAAGAAATTAAATAATGAAAAATCTGCATAAACTTATGTATGTTTCTCGCATTGTGATAAAACAACGGTATCTAGAGCCATATAATTTTGAAGGACGCAATCCTACTGCAAATATGGGCAACTAAAAGCCCAAATTTGAAATTCGGAATTTTTTTTATTGTAGATTTCATATTTTGTAGAATTTTAACGAATTTTTGATTAACAAACTCAAGAATTTCAAAGCAAGCAATGGCAACGTTGTACAGAAAAAAAAACATTTTTATCGCCAGCGCGTGAGACTGTGTATCGGAAATTCTAAAAATATGCTCAATTTAAAATAACTTTGCGATACTGCTCTTGAACTGAATTTTATAGTTTAAGTGA
>KK112015.1:0-11136 GCA_000611955.2 Stegodyphus mimosarum | reverse complement strand
AAACACAACATAGAGCAACCAAAATGGCGACAATTGAAAGTCAGTGAACAAGAAAGACTAGTGCGCATGCGCGGGACGCCTACCACAGCGCTGCGACGGCGCTAGAATGAAACGGTACTTAGTTTCCGAATACGCTACGTAAATAGGCATGACTACAGGCATTGTGGCCACAAACATCAACTGGAAAATAAAAATGGAATTAAAAGTGCTTCGACTGGCAGGTTTCTTAGATATTACGAAATCAACATATTAGCATACTACGCAATCAGAGTTCTTCCTCTTCAATACAGATCTACAATCTATAATATTCTATGAAACATAATCAATTCTTCTATTACGCATAATCATCTGCTTCATCTTTCCTTGCATTTATTATTACATATTGTTGCGAAAAATTCGGCGGTTGCCCCTGTATGTAAGCTTTCCGGCATAGCACTAGGGTTGCCAGATTGGCGACCAAATCGGCGATATCCCATGGTCCAATCGGGAAGCTTCTAGAATAACTTCCTGTCGAGATATTTCTCGAAACGTGTGGAACTTTAAGAAAAGCTATATAAACCTTTGCGTTTCTGAGAGCAGTTAGTTGCGAGTTGAGAAGTAGATTGTGAAGTAGTGTGAACGTTGTGATTATTGTGAGAATAGCTGCTAAGCTACGCGAGAGTTTTGTGAACGGAAAGCAATCGAGATAGTGCTTTGCCGTGAAGCTATCTTTACAGTATAGCTTGACAGTGTATTGGTGATTGTTCCACGGTGTTTATTAGAAGTTTAGTGTTGCCGTGAAGCTACCTGTACAGTTACAGCCTGAAGCTGTGTTGCTGATTGTTTCAGCGTATTTATTGTAGATTTTCGACGCTTTTAAAGGCAATTTTGGAACTGTGCTGTAAATAGTGATTCCTGTAAATAAATTGTGCTTTTTACTGTTCTGCATCGTGTTTTCATCGGATACTCTCAAATCCACGAACCCGTAAAACGCAACAATATATTCCGTTAGACTTTATGTGCCTTATGCTTAGGGGAAGAAGTAGTACGAAAAATGATTACTATTTGGATAAGCGGAGGGGCAGCTTACAAGCACGATTACCACATAAAAATCGTGAATTAATTAAAAACATTTGACCAGTTTAATGTACCAATTGTATTTACAATAAAAACAAGGAACCTAAAAGAATTGAAACATTGGAAAGCTACAGAATACTGTCAATTTTTACTGTACTCTGGCTCAGTTGCTTTAAAAGAAATTTTAAACAAAAAACTATATGATCATTTTTTACTATTTCATGTTTCGATCAGACTCTTATGCGAAATACAAAATCAAACGGAAATTCATGAATACCCACAGTCTCTATTAAACCTCTTCGTAGTAAATTTTGGGTTTTATTATGGAAAACGGTATATTTCTCGTAATGTTCAAGGCCTACTGCATGTTTGCGAAGATGTAAAAATGTTTGGGCCGTTAGATAATTACAGTGCATTTAAATTTGAAAGCTATGTGTCTTCTATAAAAAAAATGATTAGAAAATCTTCTGTTCCATTACAGCAAATATACCATTACAGCAAATATTGTTCAATCATATTGTAGCCATCAATAATGATTCAATCATCGTAACCGACTTAAGTTCAGAATTTCAAAATTTATACACACCTCGTCCACTACGAAGGTTATTAAATGATTAATTTTATTATTGAATTTTGAATACAAATTAACCGACTTCAGAACTGATTTTGTAAAATAATTTAATTATGAATATATTGAAAAATTCAGTTTTGGGCTATTGAATGGTTAAAAATGATTTTTAATATTTTAAAGCAAAATTTTCTCTTGTAATATTTGGTATTTATAATTCATTTTAAGTCCCTTCCTCAGTTTCAGATATATTTACAAATTATTAAATAAATTGAAATTCAAATAAAAAATAGGATGTATAAATATTCTCAACATTTCCTATTTTTCCATAGTAACCACAGGAGGAGGACCTGCGACTATCTGCGGAAAATAAGTAGGTTTTAGGCATCACGCCTTCGCGCACTTTCACTGGAATGTAAGGAAGATTTCTGGGGATATATTGGAATGCGACATTAAGCAGTCGGGAGTATGTATTTAAGAGGTTAAAGGGATATTCTGGGATACAATAACTAGTATATCAAATCCTAATAACATCCCATATTCTGTCGATGAGACCTAGATAGGATGTCCTAAGGATATACTGGGATGTGACATTAAGCACTCGGGAGGATGAGTTTAGGAGGAAACTGGGATAATACCGGATGCCCTGAGGATATAGTGAGTAGGACTTTAAATCCTAATAAGATCCCATACGCTGTCGATGGGACCTAGATAGTATGTTCCGAGGATATAATGGGATGTGTTTAGTGGGATATCCTGAGGATATAGTATGTAGGATTTCATGTCCTAACAACAACCCGTGCGCTATAGATGGGAGTTAGATAGGATGCCCTGAGGATATACTGGGATGTGACATTAAGCACTCAGGAGGATGCGTTTAGGAGGTTCGGGGTATATTACGAGATGTCCCGAGGATGTGCGTATACCCCGCGAGCCACATCTTCAGGATATCCCGAAGATGTTTTTGTGCTATGTGGGAACGTTTTACGAAAATAAAAGATCATTTTGGTACTTTTTTGCAAAATTTTTATTTTAACTTTCAGTACATCTCATAGAGGGCGCAACCAATCAAATGGTTTAATGAACACATGATAGTCTTCTAGAAACATTAGATGATAAAATGGCGTCAAAAGGTAAGGTTATTATTTTGTCTTTGTTGGAATAAATGAATATGCATTTTTTAAATTTTGCGAAAACGCAACATCAGTTCAAAGTGAATTTGAACTTTATGAATGTACACAAATTTCATACATAGTGATATTTTCTTTTAGAAATTCCACAAAACAACAGTTCCAAAGTAATGGACTTTCAAGACAATGGTTTTTAATGTTGAATTATTTATGAAGGTGTTAGATGAGAATGATATTTCAGAAGTTTCATCAAATGATGATAGTCAAGATGAAACAGATTTAGCAGTGATTCCCCCAGACCCAGATATTCTGACCGATTAGGAGTGCATAGATGATGACGTGTAAGTTGATAATTTGCCCATATTTATCAATATGGAAGATTATCAGGTGAGATCGAGATTTCTTCATCTAAAAAATGTAAAAATGTATCGAATTTATTAAAAAACTGTAAAAAAATTCCGAAACATCTAAAAAGTAGAAAAAAAGAAATAATTTGGGAAAATTAACTGTCCTGTATATGCAGTGATGCTTGCCGACAAAGAATCTATAGAAAAGTCAAAAAAGGAAACAGTATTTTTACAATTATATAATCATAATCTTTTAGAACATATCACCCATGAAAGTGTAAAATATACAAATCAGAAAAATTTACAAAATGTTTCTCTTTCTGTTCCTATATTGAAGCTTTTTATAGGCTTTCTGCTTTACTCTGACTAAGCATGCCTTTCTCGAGAAAGACTTTACTAGTTTCTTGCCGAAGATGTCAGTCGCCCATTAGTACGCACAGCAATATTTAATATCAAGTAGAACTTACATTTAGATGATAATAATACATTGGATAAAACTGATAAACTGGTTAAGATTCGTCCCTATTTAAATATTTTAAACGCCAATTTCATGCAGTATGGAGTTTTTTCAACACATCTTCCTATCGACGAGCAAATAATATCTTATTTTGGTAGACATTCATGCAAAATGTTTCTTAAAGGAAAATCTTTTCGTTTTGGATACAAAGTTTGGTGTTTGTGTTCCTTTGAAGGCTTATATTATTATTTTATATATACTCAGGAAATTCTGAAAAGAAATCGACTGACCATGGATTAGGTGGAGAGGCTGTAAAACATCTTTTAAGTGTGATGGAAGTTCCTTCAAATCATTACATATATTTTGACAACATTTTTACGTCACACAGTTTGTTGTCGGAATTGAATGAGCTGGGATTTCATGCCACTGGAATAATTCGTGAGAACAGATTTGGAAATTGTCCAATTATAATCGTAAACAAAATGAAAAAAGAACAGGTGACATATGACACAGCATTTGATAATGAGAATGGCATTGCAGCAGTTCGATGGAATGATAATTCCGTCGTAACTATGGCAACCAATTTTTATACAAGATTCGCCTTCAGTAGCCAAGAGGTACTTTAGGAAAGAAAACAAATCTGTATCTGTAAAACAACCCAAACTCATCGGAAATTATAACAAATATATGGGTGGTGATTTTCTGGACAATGTTGGTGCGATATATAGAGCGCAAGGTAAGAAATGGTGGTGACCTATTTTTACGAATTTTATTGATGTAGCTAAAACAAATGCATGGAAACTTCATAAGATTGTTGTTGACCCCAAAACTTCCCTGTTAGATCTTCAAATAAGTGTTGCACTGGCATTGCTGAAAACAAGGGAGGAATATTTTGACAATTCGCAGACTTCAACTTCATATACTCATAGTATTGGTCGACCATCTTTCTTTCAGATTTTAGCTTGCGGAATAAAAAAGGATCCCACGAATCACATTATCGAGAAAAAGTCAGCAAAACGAAGAAAAAATTGCAAATACTGTGGTAATCAAACGATAACTATTTGTAATAAATGCGATGTGCCTTTGGATAGCAAATTTTTCTAAGATTTTCATGTATCCTTAAAGTAATCGGTTTTGACTGAGGCTGCGTTTTCGCTACATTTTGTATATGTATAAATTAATATATTTTTTTCTTGTGAAATTTTTTTTCTCTTAATTGATTCTAATACGCCGAAAAAATTATTTTCGTTCTTTTCCTTCAAGAGAAAATTAGTGCAGTCTTTAATGGCTTAAGAAACTCGACAATTCAAAGCGAGCACTGTGCGAAATAAAATATTTTTATCTCCAGCGCAGGAAACTGTCTATCAGAAATTCTAATGCTATGCTGTTTTTAAATACTTTTAGCTCAAATATTCTCGAAACATGTATGCTTCTGTCAATGAAAAAAAAGTTCCTTTGGGCGTAAAAGCTTTCAGAATTTTTTTCCCTTTCTTTGGAGTACTGCAATTTAGTCAATCAATAAAAAAAAATTCTCCATTCTAGACGAATGCTATGATTTTGATTAAAACTCGTATTGAATTAGAAGAGTAATTTTCAGAGAACAGCCTTATAAAGACATTTGGTTCCTTTAATAATATAGGCGACATTTTATTACACCGACGGAAGTAAATATTATGTAGAGAGAAGGAGAAAGTGTGTAGAAAAAAATATATAGAGAATTTTTACCTTGAGATATAGGTTTCATAAGTTAACTAATGCGCCTTTATGACGGAAAAATTCATATATGTGCTAATGAACCACATTCGTATTTCCGCTCAAAAATTGTGATATTATAGTTTACATATGCATTAATTAACAAGTTACTCTCGAAATTTATTTCTAGATGTTTACCATTTTACAACGTTTTCTGTTCTAAAAACATAAACACGTGAAGCATTATGTCTATGGGTTTGATTCCTGATTGCTCGTTTAGATCTGTTACCTAACGAAATTAATATTATAAGTCAACTAATGTGCATTAATGACAGGAAGCTACTTTTGGATATGACTTCAAAATGTATTCATCAATTACGTTCGTATTTCCGCTCAAAACAAAAAGCGATATTATGGTCTACATATGAATTAATAAAGAACTACTCTTGAAACGTATTATTTTACAGCTTTTTTTTTCCTCTAAAAATGTAAACATGTGAAACATTATGTATGTGCATGAAAATATTATTTCAGATTGTATTTCTCAAATAAATATCATCTTAAATTTTGAGCCTCTTTATAAAAAGTAATAAAAATATTTCTCTTTAGAAATAAATAAATAGACATCTGTTAGGTAATATTCTATACATTTTTTTAAATAATAAAATTAATATTTTTATTTCTCAACAGATTAATTGGGTAAAGTTCGGAGAATAGCCTTGGTGGCGACAATTTGACTCCTTTAAGGACGTAGGTGATATTTTATTAAGCCAATGGAAACAGTACATATCGTGAAGAGAATATTAACTGGGAAGAAGAGGCAAATATATGTAGACAGGGAGGATTAAGAAGTGTTTATTTTTGCTTGGTGAATGATTTCTGATTTGGTTCTATTATTAGTTAAATTAGTAATGTAAGTAAAGTAATGTGTATTTATGATAAAAACATAAGGATTTTGGATCTGATTTCATACATTTATTAATCAATTACATTTCCCCCACTCGTATGAACTGCATATGTACTGAATAACTAGCTACTTTTGATACTTATACCATATACGTGTACCATTTACAACGTTTTCTGCTGCAAAAACATCAGTATTGAAACAGTATGCATATGTACATGAAAATATTATTTTAGATTAAAATGCTCATATAACTAAGGTGAAATTTGCTTTTATTATCTATTTAAAAATGCAGTTTTGATAGCCTTCCATATAGCACCCATTCTAGAATTGGTTCTGTAAGGTTATAAAACGTTCATTAAATTGTTTTATGCATTATTTTGCCTTAATATTTATTTTCATAAAGAATATATAATCAATATAGAGAATTTGAGTTCAATATATTTTAAAGATAGAGATAATAAACAAACAAAAGGGAAGGCTACACATGCAACTGGATAAAAATAAATTATATTAATATTTTAAAGAAAGTTAATAAACTAAAAATGGTGTGAATGTATAGCCCATGCCACAAATTTCACTAAAGTCTTTCGACGTGGTAAAGTAGAACAAATAAATATTTGATCTCATTTTTTATATTGTTACGGATTTCGTATTTATTTAGCTATTTATTTAGAATTGTAATTAAAATTGTTTTATTTTCCCGTGCAACGCAGACGAATTTTGAAGAGAAAGCTACGTCGGAAAAGTAAAACTAAAAGAGCGAAGGCATTTAATATTTTATAAATAAATATAACAGCGTGTGCATTTAATATTTAATAAGTAAATATAACAGCGTGTGCATTTAATATTTAATAAGTAAATATCTCGTAATTGCTGTTGCCATCCACAAAAAATCCAGAAAATAGGTTTTACCAGAATATTGTAGTGAAAAATTAAAAAGCTTATAAAAGCAAAATTAAAACACCTCAGCTCAGTTGTAGCCGTTTTAAGTGAACTGTTGTTTACTGAATGCTGTGATTGATTGTAGCTAATTCGCTGTGAGAATAGATTAACTTTCTCTGTTTTGAATTGAGTTTTGTTTAACGTTTGAGGTATTGTGATATTGTAAGAATATCTTTGAGGAAATACTTCATCATTTGTTTTATTTCTTGCGAAAAGAACAAATTTTATTAGCTTTTTAACGACTTGTGCATTCAATCCATTACGAACCCGTACGCACGCAACATTTTTTGGTGTCAGGAGTGGGATTGAATGCTGTTCACTAGAGCTATGGAAGAACAACTGAGACAGCTCGTCACTGCTTTTGCTGCATTGCCTCAGTGGTATAGTATGCTATGCTTCTCCAGTAGCCCATACATATAAAGCGTGATTTTCTATTAGTGCGCAGTGCGTACACATCAAAACTTCCTATGTTTGTTTGCTTTTCAACGCGCTACGTGGTCCAGCACCTAGTACCGCACGCACTGCGGGAATACAAGCAAGCAAATCAACATAATATTTAAATATATTATAAATATTATTTATTATATACCATATAAAGATAGGTAGACATAGGTGCAGAAAATTATTGTCTCTCATAATTTTGCCAGGGTGTGCAGTGCACACCCTGCACATATGGACCGCACGCCACTGCACTGATGTATTCTCATGTAGCTAACAGAGACTTTTTATCCCAGCTCATACGGACTTTGAATACTTTCTCTATGTAATCACGATCATTGATCTGTATTATCATTGCCTTCTAATTTCACGAGAAACATGTCTAAGAAAATAGCAATACCTAATCTTAATAAAAAACATCCAAATTTTAGAATGCTTTGATTTAAATTACTAGGAGAATACGAATCACTCTTTTGCAAAAATGTTTTTCTTTGACTTAAATATTACTACTTTTTTATCACATTGGAAACTTAACAATAAATCATACATAATTAATATACTGCGCTGATGAACCAGAGTTTTATTTTAACTTTTGTATTACATTTCAAATGAATCTTTGAAGAGTCAAGTTTCTCCTACTTTCCCAATTTTTCAAGTCAAATTTTACTACCACACAGAAGTCTGGATTTTTAGTAAAATCTTAAAGACTGAATTGTTTCTTTTGTTACATTTGGTACTTTCTGACTACATTCTACTAAATAAACAAACAAACAAATTGTTAACTTATTACGAAGAATAATTTATGCATGTACTTTGCTACACTTTTGGATTAATTTTCATACCACTTCCTTATCTCTGAAATTCCCAGTCCATTACTAATTTTCCCTTTCCCAATGCATTTTGTAAGTAACAAGTACTCTCAGATTAGAAAATTTTACTTACTTAACGCCTTCTACTGTACTGAGTTGAATACTCAGGTTAAAACATGTTACTTACTCAAAGCCTTCTATTGCACTGAGTTGGAGCTGCTGAATCGGGGGTCATGATTTAATTTTTATTACATACCATGCGAATTTATAAAGAAATGCCATGTTGGTTTCCTTCTGTCAGCACAATTTCAAGCAAGATTTTACTGTTACTGTTTTTGCTGTGTTTTTTTATTAAAATCTTAAGGGTTTAACTGAACCTTGCGTTACTCATTTTGAAGATTCTCGCTTATATTCTAAAAGAAAATGTTGAGACCTTAATAAAAAATAATTTACATACGTAAGTACTTGTTGAATTCTGGGTTTATTTTCGATATTGAAATGATTGTTAACTTTTCGGTTTTCCAAAGAATTTCGCAGCCACAGACGTTCAGTACAAAAAATTCTCTTAACCTACCAGTATTACTACCATGTAGCGATCACGTAGTTCGTATAAGGTTGCGTATGCAAATCACGTCCCGGTTATCAATGTAGCAATCACGTGGTTCGTGAAGCCTTGGCAATTGCTTGTTCGTGTCGCCATCTATTACCACCATTGAAAAGTGCTGAATCGCATGAGCGAGATTCGATCCTGGGTCTGTTTACTACGAGTCGAATTCTTGACCAGTAGCCCAAAAGAGTTCCATTGCGCTAGGTTCAAGAATTCCAACGCTTTTATATTTGCGAGCGTTGAGTTTTTCTCAAGATCGCTGCAACAAAAACAGAAAATATGCAAACGTTTTGTTGAGAACTTCTATATTAGTTTCTTTTCTCATATGCACATGAATACCCACGCTTAATTTTTTAATGTGTATTTTCCTACATCACAAATCTAAAATTTCGAACGCAGACTTGTTAAGCAATTTGATATTTTACGAAATTTACCGTATTTGCCATAGCGTTGTGTTTTTGCAAACGTTTCGAAAGTGAGCTTTCAACAGTGTTTTAAAAACTTTCGTACAGTAATTGTATAATTCTATATTTATCAGCGGACTGTATAAATAGAGAACTAACTTCTTTATTAACAGTAATTACTACATTCAGTATTAGTACATGCTATGGCATGTTGCTTAGCCGAATCCAGATGGCCGAGTAAGAGTTTCTCTCTATATGCAATAGGTGGCGCTATATTCTAACTTAACAACTTCGAAACTATTTTCTCTTTGAAATTGGTATATTTGCTATTGAAAGCTATTTTCTCTTCGCTACTGGTCAAGGAATTTCCGATACCCTTTCGGCTTTATGCAGACATGACGCAAAAAGTTTGAAGAAATAAGCAAGGTTTACTCAGCAGGATGTGTACTATAATAATTTGGTGGCAGCGATGGGATGATGAAAATCCACGAAGCAGTTTTAGTTTGATCATCGAACGAGAACTCTTGTGCTTAACAAAGAAAGAATACGGACGTCAGTCCGGGTGAAAAACAGGACCGTCAGGCTCCGAAATTCAACTCCGCGCTTTTCTAAAGAAGATTCCAGACGCCAGTCCGGGAGAAAGAAAGGACCGTCAGGCTCCGAAATTCAGCTTTATGTTTTTCTAAAGAAATTTCCAGACGTCAGTCCGGGTGAAAGAGAGGACCACCAGGATCCGAAATTCAATTCGTTTGAAGTTTAGTGGGACAGCCATTGTCCGAAGATTTTCAGCATCTTTAAGTTGTAGGACTATCAGTGTCCGGAAAGTGTAGTGTGGTGATATACGTTTGTGTGGTAATTTAGTGCATGAGCCTTCAGCGTCCAATAAAAGAACTGAGTTGTGAGATTCAACACTTTCATGTTCCAGGCTTCAATCAGTGTTTCAACAGGCGGGTAAGTAACTTGGATTTTTTATATTGAGGCAGTGAGGTTTATTAGATATAGTATTTCTTATTGTGTCATTTATGTCACTTCAGGTAAATGTTTTCTAACAAATATTGGTTTCGTTGAAGCTTGCAAATGCGTTGATTGATATTTATGTTCAGATAAGAAAATATATTTAGGAATAAATTTAGAAATTTGAATTCAGGAATTATAATTAAATAATATCTTAAGAATTTGAAGTTGTATTAATAGAGTGAATTGTTGTGAGTTTTGCTACTATTATGCTTCTATAATTGAAGAGTAAAATTGTAATATTTCTAAAGATTCTATCTTTTAGAGGGTATTCTGAATTATCAATTCTAAGTCGTCTTGAACGTTATAATTATTAGAAGTAAATGTAAACTGTTATGGTATGTAAGAATTATAAGTTTGTAAGAATGTATTTCATGTAAGAAATATAAGTACGTAAGAATTATAATTCCAAAAATTTTCAGTTCATTGTGTTAAAAATGAAGGTAAGTAAATCTTGGTAGCTTAAAATTAAACTGTTGTTTATTTGATTTTCAGTACAGAATATGAATTATCATTTTGTGTAAGAATTATGAGAAGTGAAAATTTTCAGTTGAAAGTGTTAACAGAAAGTTTAGAAATCACTAATATCTTACCTTCAAACTGTGGTTGTATTGATATTTATGAGTATTTATACGTTTATTTTAATTTACGTTTGAATGCATACCTTAATATATTATGAAAGTTTTGATGATCTGAATGTGAACATTGTATTATCTTAAATTCTCAATTTAACTAATTGCAACTGAGTGCATCCTGTTCACAGTA
>KK112014.1:17775-78521 GCA_000611955.2 Stegodyphus mimosarum | reverse complement strand
CCAACATCTAGGATTGCTCGCTGGATAATGGGGTTGTCTCAGTATGACTACAAAATTGTTAATTTTTATAAATTTTTCGGAAATGTTTTGAATTGTAACCTACAAAATGTTTACAATCATCTTAAAGTATATGTATTTCTATGCATACTACAAAAAATTAGAGTTTTTATTCAAAATTTCCAAAGATATACGTGAATTTATATATTGGCGCCTTTTGAAATTTTGGCATATTTGTTGAAAGCGATAATAACGAAAATGTGGTTTACGTATTTTGAAAAAATTATTTGAAAGTAGGAACGATGTGACTTTTCTTCCGCTTTTCCACAATGCAAAAAGGTAGGAACTATGTGACTTTTTTTTTGTACTTCTACACATTGGAAGGGAAAGGAAAAGAAGTTGCCATTTATTTAAGAAGTTCGCCAAGTGGTCAAGTTTTGGCTCAGACTGAAAAAATACGTCAAGTTAAATTTTTGAATTTCCCCATAAATGTCGCACCAAATTTTACGAAATTTAATATTTATGCATACTTTGAGTCGTGGAATCGAAATATGCAAAATATTCGTATGCTATTTGAGAATAAGTCCCATTTTGTGTCAAAATACCTATATTAGAACAAAGCTATATATAAATCTAATATATATCCTAAGTCGCGCTTTCGAGACATTGAAAACGCTATTTGAATTTCGTCAATCGGCCGAGTAGAATAGGAGATATAGAACTGTCCCATTTTTTTTGGCTGTGTACGTACAAACAAACAAATAAACGGTATCATAGATTAGCTTTATATTAATTCCTTTCCTGTGTAGCTGTTTCGAAACGGCACTCCCTCAAGCCAGAAATGTATACAAGGTCTATGGCAGAGGGTATAGTTTAATAGTGGAACTCAGTGAAATTAGTTCTGGAGGGCTGCTGTCTCGCTGCAAATGTCACCGAATGCAGAATGAATGACGGAACTGGCAACATGGAGAGCCTGCCCAACAGGAGAACGGTGAGAACGCTGCACATGGTGTAGTGGATTCCTTGCTGAGCTACATCCCAAGGCCAGGCACAGTATGCCCTACGATAGATGTTGCGTTAGAACAGTATTGTGAAGGAGTCAACGGACAAACCATGCTGAAAGTATCGGCTCTCGTCCGATCACCGAAGTCAAGACAACCCTTAACGGTTTTTTCACCTGCCTTTAGCCACTGCTCTTTCTTAATTAACTCAGTATTCCTTAACGAAGTTGTGGAGGTAATTGCATTAAGTTGCAAAGGTACTCCGGAAGCCAACGCCTTGGGCCGAAGTCAAGCAGCATCGGGCGCGGTCAGTACTTGGGAGGGTGACCACCAGGGAACACCACGTGCTGTTGACATATTTTTGAACCTCTGTCTTCTGGTCTACAGTATTGTGAAGGAGCAAAACCTGGGAATCCATAGTCGAAGTTCTAGTGTTCTGTCCACTTTTTCCCTTCTATGCAGATATCGCTATCAGAATAGGAATTTAGAACTACAGAGGATTTGGCAAATTTCGGTAAGTGTTAGAACATTAGCTTGTTCCAATTCCATCCTAGGTGTGTTGTAGATCTGAGTAAGCTGTTATTGTTGTAATCATGCCATAGCAGCTTACTCGTAAGTAACTGTTGTTGTATGCTGACAGTTTAATTTGCTCCTGCTTTTAGGTGCGTTATTCGCAAGTCGTGGCATCTTTCGTGTTACTTTTTCGTTTTCATTTTTTTCATTTCAATTAGTTCAATATTAGCATCGACTTCTTGGAGTCTTTACTAATCTATTAACCTTAGGCTGATTGCCAAAAAGAGATGATGCTCTGTGCATCAACACCCTAATCGGGTGAAACAGGAAGAATTTTATGAATTAGATGATATTATGGCAATTATAATGGCTATTTTGTCAGGATTAAGGCAAATACATGGCAAATTGCAGTAAACTAGGCATAAGAAAGCAAATAATGGCTAAAAGATAGCAATAATTGAAAGCTAAAAGAAGATAAAATTTAAAAGCATAGCTGTTTAGGAGTTTATTCCTTCCCAGCATGGCTTTGATATCAGTATAGTTAGGCATTGGCAGTGGCAAGGAATCATAGGTGACATGGCAACTCCAGGCAGTAAATAGTAGAATGAGGAGATTTTCTTCATGGAGAACAGCAGCACACAGCTTCAGTTCTACGATTTATCTGAATACTAATAACTCAAGAGTTCGTCGTACAATGCTAAAGTACTTTTTCGTTTAATCTTACTTCATGTATTGATAGCTAAACAGTAGCAGGGACAATAACGTTCCAGTCGTCAAATATAACTTATGATCAACCCTTAGGAATGAGGACAAGCATCCTTAATTAGTATAAAGCCCTAGAAGTTATAACATGTTGGACTTGATAAAACGCTCTATTGTAGTATTAATAAGCACCGAAAAAGTAATCATTCCAGTCTGATGGGATCTGTTTCAATAAAAGTAAGCAAATATTTGGATAACTAGAATGAGTAACATTTATTCCATAGCAGCTCCCTACCAGCATTATGCAGTCTCAAGAGCAACCGTGGTGTTTGTATTAGAACAGTAGTATAGCCACATTTCCTACTTTTGCCATTTAAAAATACTTAACTGTTTTTGTTTCGAAAATTGGGTCTTAAATAACTGCGTTTTCCTAATTAAATCTAAAAAAACCTGGAATTGGTTTTTCTGTAAAGAACGAAGTCTTTCATTTGCGGCTACAATAAGAACTCTTATTTTAAATACATACATTGAAATGGGTCAAAATCTTTCAGAAGTTCTGGATACTTCAAATTGTGTTTCTAAACATTTAAGATCTGTATGTTCTTAGATTATAGTTTGATAATTAAGTTTGTTTTTTTTGTTCATTTTGAATAGACAAACTGATACCACCACTATTTTCAATCTGAAATCAATACGCCTTTGCGTAGGCATTTAACTACACTTTAGAATACTCCTGGCAGGCATTGAACATTTGCTGAAGTTTTCACATCCCGTTCCCACAAAAAGAAAATGATTGCTTTTCGCATCTTCCACTATTCCAAAAGCAATTTCATAAAAATGCTTGTGTGCATTTTTGTAAATGGTACAGCTTGTATCAGTAAAATAGCCGAATGTAAGACATGCTATAGCTTGTATCAGTCAAATAACTGAATCGGACTAAAAAATACTGCATGGGATAACTGCATGAGAATACCAAGACTTGTAACTGGCCAAGAGCATTGCTTTTAAATTCTAGTTATTGAACTAGAACTCCGTTCCTAAACTTTTGGAAATAATCTAAGTAGTTCTGTATTCATTTTGTTCAAACGGTTGTACAGGGTGATTCGCTACCAGACCGACAAACTTCCAGGGTGTAGACGGGGCCCAGAGACGACTCAGAATCACATAGGAGTTCAGGGTCTGAAATGCCGTAGTTGCGAACTATGGTACAAAGAAGCAGATGAAAAGAACAGAAACAGCAACACATTTAACGGGACAGAAAATATTTTATTGAAGAGTTGTACTGTAACAGGTGCTCGAAATTGCGACCAGAAGTCGTCTGGCAGCGGCGCTGCATCGAATTCCTTACGCTCTGAAAGACTCCTGGCGTATCATGTATCCTCCTGGTAACTATAGATATTCGTGCGACGAGGTCTTGTACACCTAACTCTTCATATGATTCCAGAAGAAGAAGTCCATGCATGATAGGTCCGGTGTAGGTCCATGTGGTACCCGCATGACGGGCGCCTCCACACTGCATGACTGACATCCGCCAACACCTTGGCGTAACCTTTGGACAGTGGTGGATAGGTCGTGGTGGCCCCTTTCTTTGGCTTGCCATATCACCGGACCAATCATGCATGGACTTCTTCTTCTGGCATTACATGAAGAGTTTGGTATACGAGTTGCCAGTTCCTTCATTTGAAGATCTCGTCACTCAGTATGTTAACTACAGGAGGATACGTGACATGCCAGGAATCTTCCAGAACGTAAGGAATTCGATGCAGTGCTGCTGTGAGGCCTGCTAGGCGACTTCTGATCGTAATTTCGAACACCTCTTGTGGTAAAACCTTTCAATAAAATGTTTTCTATCCCATTAATGTGTTGCTGTTTCTATTCTCTTTCTCTACTTCTTCGCACCATAGCTCTCAACTACGGCATTTGCGATCCTGCATTCCTATATGATTCCGAGTCGTCTCTGTACCTCATCCGCAACCTGCAAGTTTGTCGGTCTGGTAGTGAATCACCCTGTATACATTTTTTACTGTTTTGATATAATTCAGTTTGTGTCATTTTATGTTCAAAAACAAATTACAGAAAAACCGAGTTCTTAAAAATAAAATTCTTTTTGAGTTCAGTTTTAGTTTTACCAGCTTATGGGCCTTCATTAGTAAAGAATATTTATATTTGTGAGGATAAGTGAAAAGGTTGCATTTTTTTAAAAATAGTATACTACATTTTTTTAAATTTTTTAATAACAAATTCTGTTTGAGGTTTCATCTTAATATGAAACTCTTGGGTGGTATTTTTCTTCATTTTATTTGACAAATTATGCAGATGTGATTTGATATCACTGACAAATCATTTACACTTGTTCAAATTTTCTCGTTTGAAACCATGTTATAAATTTTTCGTTTCATTTTTATTATTTAAAACCACATGTGGATGCACCAATGGTCTGAAGTTCTTGAACCAAATAAATAAATAAAAAACTGTTGTGTTTTCATTGGCAGAAATGGGAAAAGCTTATTTTAATGAAAAGAAATACCTTCAAAAGAAGATCAAAAGGAAACAAAACTTTGATAGAATTTTAAATATATTAAAGTATTCTGGAAAAAGGATTTTCCAAGGGAAAACATTTGCAACGTTAACGTCGAAGACAATTATTCAACACAGAAATATCTTCTAATACTTCCATAAAACTTACTAATAGAATTACGGATTTAAATTTGAAAATATGTGAACCGCATTTGAATATAAAAAAGATTTATGGCTTTTACTATTGTTAAGAATTTGTGCACTCGTTATCGGCAGAAATAACGAACGTTTGGATTTTTAATGCATTTTACAGTTGTTATGAAAAAGGCGCTCTAGTTATATGTTTAAAATTATATCTGGCTTAAAACAAAACTAAAGATGCAATGCAACCAAATAATAGTCGCAGAAAAAGGCCAGAAAATATTCTTCAAACGCTACATTAACCTGACACCTTTCATAAAAAAAGCTAAAGAATAATATTTTTCGAACAGATTGAATTCTGGGGCATTCGTTATACTCTTAAACAGAAAAAAATTCTGAATCTTATAAAAATTCTTCTCTAGGTTCACTTTTAGAACAGAACTAAATTTTTATTCTGAATCATCTTCTGGTGAACATTAAACCTTATGCATACACGAATTCCGTTAAAATCTAGTGTTTTTGATATCCTATATATTGTTGTTAATTTATGTAAATATTTGTATTTTTATGACTGCGATTTGGTTTTAATATATTTTTAAATTGTCATGTGTTACTTTTCTATTTATTTATTTCATTTTGTGTAATAATTTTGTCGTATATTTTCGCTTTGTTGGGTTTTTAGCCCCCTTCTTTTATCTGGAAGCATATACTTCGTGTATTTTGTTGTAGAACTGGTAATTTTGAATCGATTGATGTTTAAACTGCCAAGATAGCTCAATCAGAACATGAGATATGGGCAACAATGCTCCCGAGGGGTCCCAGCAGCAATTTGTCTCTCCAGTTTGGCGTCATACTGAAGTTTCTGAAAAACTGATTTCCAGAATATTTCCTTGAAGTTTCCAAACGTACTCAACATATCTGTAAATATCACTGCGCTGAAGCTCAAGTCCAATTCGTTCAGGTATCTGAATATTTTAGAATAGTGTGGCTGTAATGGGTTTATGCCCAGTGATTACTACACTGTGATTGATTTTGGTGATCTCCGATATTCTTCGTACGTTAAGGAGGATATGCTTTTTTGAAGTTCTCATGAATTTCATTAAAGTGTCAATGTCTTCCTGTTCTACTGACGTAATTATCTTCAACAAATTCGTAGCGCGCAACTGGTTATTTGATTAACAAATTAGCTAATTTTGGGGATTCAAATATAGGAATTTTTTAAAAATATAATTCAGAAAAGAATATCCGTAACAAAAGCTCAAAAGAAAGAAAACTTTGATTAAAGTAGTCTTCTTTAAAATTTACACTCAAATCTATGTTTTCAGCAATCTCGATCATGTTAAACCTGATAAAAATAACACTGAATATACTTTTTTCTGATTAAATATATAATAATAATGACAATCGAATATAAGAGATGTTAAATTTCCACATCTTGCTTGAATATTACTTCTCTTCAAAAGAATTTTCTATATAATTTAATCTACAGGTACTCTTGATTTGTTAGACTGATGACAGCCGGAGTTGTTTCAGCGATCCTTATTAATTGAAGAAGTCGATAGATCTCTGTTACTATAGCTTACGGCAGTGGAAAATGAGGGCAAAATTGATAACTCTGTATTGAGACAATATTCGGTTGCGTAAATTTACTCGAAGGGAGTTTAGTTAATATGCGCGTGGTAAATCTAACAAGATAGTATTTGGTATGCTTACGGCTATGCTAAATGAAGCTGTCCATTTCGCTATGGTTTTCGAAATTTTGAGGCACTTAGTTCAGAATAGTTGTTAAACTTATTTTCCTAGTACTTTAAAGGAAGCGTGTATAAATCCAATTCCACTTCAAATTGTCATTCTAAATTTTTTCAGAGAGTCAAACTTTATAATTAAATGTTTTGTCAAAGATATATAAGCAGTATTAAGTTAAATAAAAGTTATTTTTGACGAAATAAAATTATACGTTTATTTTCCCTTGTCAAACAGTAGTTTAGTTTTAGCCAGATATTTATTAATTATATGTCAACACCTTTAAATACTGTTATAATGTATAATCTTATGAGAACATCATTGTTAAAATACATATTCTGACATCTGCCTACATTTTCAAAATATGAACTATTCTACTAGTACTATAATTCCATTTAGAAAAATCCACTGAATGCACATTGTAATAGAAACGTCACACGAATTTCTTTTGTTAATTTGAAAAGCCAGATCGCTTTATTGCATAAATATATTTTGTTTTTGGGGACATCAAAGAAGCCATTTTCACTGTTTTTCTCTTAATAAATAAGGTAAATTTTTGGCTTATTAATTTCATACCGTTAAATGCGTGTCTATTTATGATTCTTTTCATTATCTGTCTTCTCAGACCTTGAAGTATTCTTCGCAGTAAATAATATTTAACATATTTTGAATATACTTATGGTGAACAAGATAATTTTCTTCAGACGTCAACAGCAATCTGTTACAGTAACTACAGTAGTTACGTTGTAGAGTTCCACTTGATCTGGTAAATGTTAATTAGATCTAAAGCCCCTAATAGACGTATCGCGAATTATCAATATGTCTGAAGTAAACGACAAATTCATGAGAAGGTTGAAATAAATTTTCGATGTAAACCGAATTTAGAACACAAACGTACCCTCTTCTGCTAAATTATAAGCCGCAACTCATGGGGATGGAACTAAAATATAATAGCCAAATTTAAATCAAACGTTGAACAACATTCAAGGACTACCCAGTTGAATATTACTAGAAGCTGCCTCATTATTCTATCGAATTCTATTGAAAGAATTCCTAATAATTACAACTATCAGAGCTAGCGGGAAACTATCATAGCTAGCACGTAGCGTGCATGAGAAGCCACAAACACTCTCCGTCTTAAAAAAAAAAAAACTCAGTTTGAATATTAGCTACCCCATTTGCATCCTGGTAAGGAGTACGGAAAGGAGAAGCTATAATATAGACTAAATTTATAAATAACTGGTTAATTCTCATCAAATTCCTCATTGTTTTTCACATCACACGATGATCACGAAGCATAATGCAAAAAGTTCCTTAAGATTCACATTGCAATTAAATCTCAAAACGCTTTAATATGTTTTCACATGATTTGGTAACTAGGATTGTTCTATATTATTTACCTAAAAATTAAGCTTTCTGAAACTAAAACTTAAATGAAAATAAATTTTATTTTTTTAAAGTACACTCTAGATCTCTCTCCTTTTGGACAAATGTTAGTTTAAAGCTGAATTTTGACTAATTTATTCTTTACTGATTGCCAGTTAGAGCGTTTGCTTTAAACCACATATCATATTTAGCCAAGAAAGCTCTACATTCTATTTATAAATGTTATCTAGGTTTGATTTTAGTCGATTTGGACTAAACTGTTTAGATTACTGTCAAACTAAGAGTTACCGGCCTAAGGCAAGGGATGTTTTTGTGGGAAACTTTCTAAGGAGTGAATAAATCATATTCATCTTATACATGCGAAAAACCGATAAAGTGTCCCTGTAATCGTCTCATCGACTTCAATCGGGGTAAAACTACCTCTGTATATCGGTCTTATCCAGGTAAGTATTTGATTTTATTGGAATTCCTTGAGAAAATGAGCATCACTTAACTGATTTGCCAATATATGGAAACAAGAAATCTTTAATTTACTGACATATCCGTTATGTTTTAAGATTAGATGCGATATTTAGAACTTAGATATCACGAAAATAGAAATTTCTTTCTTTTAGTTGAAGTGCTCATAAATTTTAAAAATTTTACTAAAGACTTAAAGCCCCTTTTCTATCTTGTTAATGCTTATCTTTTAACACTAAAAGAGAAAACAGTATTATTTCTCATTCTATTATGTTCCTACTCTAAATAAATTTTGATTCAGGAATTGCGTTTTTTTTAAATTCATAACTTAGTTCAATCTTCAAAATTTAAATGAGATTTTTGAGAAATTTATTATACAGATTATTTAATTATACAGAAATTTAGGTCTTCAGGTTCGTTATTATTTCCATTTGCAGACAAAATGTTTAATCTGGATATAGATTTCCCGCAGCTTCTCTTTCCGTAAGGAAAAGAAATTCAATTAAACGTGTTAAGTGTCTTCAGTATCTATTCATAACATTTACATCTGAAACTCATCTTACCAATTATACTATTGATCGAGTAATTTTTACCGAATCAAGCACATTGAAATCATTTAATGTGAGCCCTGTGACAAAAATTATCACAGAAATGGTAGTTCTAAAAACATTTTTAGAAGTGTTTTCGCTGTCAAGAATTAAATTGAATGCCTCTCTTCAACTGAATCTTTTTTAGAAGTATTATTCTTTAAATTAAGATTCTTGGTAGCTCAGCGACATCAAATTCAATTCAAGTGTCAAAGACAGAAGATCAAAAATGCTTTTCAGTTACAAATTGTACTACTTTAAGTTTTCAATACACAGTTCTTAACTCTTTTCAGTCCGACATTTTCATATTATTGCTTATTTTCTGTAAATAGAGTAAAATTTATTTCAGAGACGAATGTTTCATGTCTGTGCTATTAAAATTTTTAAAAAAATATCTTTTGTCATTTCACTCTACCAATTAAAAACGTAACAATAAATGGCTTTTAAAGATCGAGTACATGCTCTTCAAGTGAATAAACTAATAGCCATATTATCAAAGAGCGTTACAGATGGGATCCAGCCAATGATATTAATTACTACCACAAAGAAAATACAAAAAAGAAAAAAACGCTGTTATTGTCTAAAGAAGAATTTTTTAGTGAAGCGTGTTCAGGTTATATACCATGTCCACAAAAGTCTTTAGCCTGCCTGTATTTTTACAATCTTTTGTAGCAGACACATACTTTCAAATCTAAAAATGTTTTAAATGACGCAAATATTCATGTTTTAGTATTTTAAAATTTAAAAAAACCAGTTTTGTAAAAATTACGAGATGTAATTTTTATACATCCTGTTATGTAATACATACTTATCTTGATTGTAATGCTTATCTTAATTCAATTATCAGAAATTGAAGTTACACTCATCTTAATTGTAATGCTTATCATAATTCAGTTATCAGTAATGGAAGTTATTAATTTGATTTTATTGGTTTGATTTTAATTTGCTCTGTTTAAAAGTAAATGTTGTAATTTTGTAAATGGCAATTTTGGTTAACTCTGAATTTAAGTTGCTTGTGTTCATTTTTCTTTTATCCTTACGGTTGTTTGGTTAACCATTTTTATTGTGTTCTTAAACTCTTAATCTTGACTTAGGTTAGGTTAGGTTGGTTAGGTTGACCCTTAAGGTCATTTTCACTTTAAAGTTTAAAAATTTTTTTGTATATTATACAAGTTAGTGTATAATGTTTAATAAGTTTTGTTTAACGTACCCATATTTCTGGTAAAGTTTCGAATCCATATTTTCTGACTGTGGTGGTAAAGTCGTTTATGTTGTTGTAGAAACATTCTTAAGAAACGTGAATTTAGCTGTGTAATTTCTATATTTCATCTGTTGAAACTTTCTTAAGAAACATGAATTTAGCTGTGTAATTTCTATATTTCAACTGTAGAAAATTAACAGAAGCAACTTAAATTCAGAGTTAACCAAAACTGCCATTTAAAAATTTACAACACTTACTTTTCAACACAACAAATTAAAATCAAACTAATAAAATCAAATTAATAACTTCCATTACTGATAACTGAATTATGATAAGCATTACAATTAAGATAAGTATGTATTGCGTAACAGTCCCTCTACTTATATTAAGGGAAAGTTTTAATATAATTCATTTATGAGAAACTTCTTTTGGACATACCAAGTGTAACAATATACTAGTAAATCTTAAAACTATTTGCATTGATTAACATTTAGGGAAAAATCACAGCCTCTTTTTATTCTAATTTATTTATTAACTGATTCCTCGACGTAAATTAAAAATGGGAACGAACTATGCGAATTTTGAAATTAAATTTTTCTGTCAATTTTTGTCAGTCAAAATTAAGGCAGTTAAAATTTTGGTGTTGCATTTTTTATAACGAGTGCAACGTTTTCTAAAAATAAGTATAGGAACCGAGTCAGCATATAAAAAATTAGATACTTATTTCATCTTTTAGAAAACTGCTTTTTCCAAATTTTGAAATGTTATAACTTTAATATTTATCCATTTAAAACGTTTTTGTAATGGAAGAATATGTCTATGTCTATTGGTTGCGAAAATAAAAGCTGGATAATAACTTTTGTGGACTCGGTGTGTAACTAATTAACTGCGGCTGACAACTTTATATTTGTTATTATCTAAGATAATTCATAGGGAACTATCTGATGTACCGCGCAGTATGAAATGGATCTAAATACACATCAAACGAATTCATTATTCATGACGGAACGAAGGTTCACGCTCTAAAATCTTATCTCTTAATCTTATTCAATGCTTTAAGGCGTAGCTTTTTCCTAAACATTATTTAATATTGCTATGAGACAGAAATATCAGAATATAATACCCATTTCTTAAAAGGGAACAATCTCTCCGTATATACACACATACAGACATACAGACATGTGACTCTTTTGTCTGTAGGTCGTATGAATCGCAGCAGTTGTTAATAATTTCATATATCTTTATGAATTTGACAGCACAGGCTTGCACCTAACTGAACACAAACCTAATGAGACGTTCGATTTAAAGCTGTCTTAAAATTCTTTTGTACTATAGCGAAATAAGTCTTTGTCGTATATGTAGGTATTCCACCCTTAAGGCATTATACTTTCAATTTCGTAAATTTAACGATGATTAAATCGGCATATTATTTTAAGTGTTTTGTTAATTGAGTATAAATAGAAAATATTCCGGATAATATTGTTTATTAAAAAGGTGTTACTGGCTGATCTTATACATACGTGTGTGATGTGTACATATTTCTGTTAGACGGAATTATTTGGATTATAACAAAGCTTACAAAGGCTCTCTGCTTAAAACGAAAGGGAGAGATGTATTCAAGAAAGACTGTAAGGTTTCAGTTAAACTAACAAAGTTTTATTTTAATTTGACTTTTTCTATCTGTTCTTATTTCAACTTCCCGTTAGAATAAGCGCACGTTTCAGCTTTATGCTAATTTGAAGTGGAGCCAAGTTCTATTTAAGCGAGAGGTGGTGAAACTCTTAGTGTGAGACAGCTTTTAGTCTCAGACCACTGTTACTCTGTTCGACGTTCGCCTGACTAGCTAGTATTTAAATTCTAAGCGGTAGCGCTGTTACGCTATTACTTATTGAAGTAAATCTAAGTGCGTTAGTATTAGTTAAATCTTGATACGCACCCTTTAGCATAGAGTCCAACCTCGGTTTTACAGCTCTGTGAGTAACGACTACTTATTAGTTTTAGTTGAAATTATTTGATTGTTCAGTTTAAGACTTAAGTGCGGTCGTTATTTTCTATATCCCTCCCGAGTTGGGAAGTGGCTGTATATAATTGTGGTTTAATAAAAGAGGATTTTAAATCCTTCTCAAGTACAGTTCTTCTATCACTTAACCACAGTTTTCTACCACAGAACATAGTTGTATTCAGCTCCCTGTTCAAGATCAAGACTCAGTTTAATTCACAAATATGTTCGCCAAGAATATGTACCGAACACACAGTCCTGACAAGACATCCTTTGAAAAACTGGTTCGTACTCACATAACACCTAGAGAAAACCACGAAAAACCTCATTTGGCCGAGCCGTTCACCGGGATTTAAACCCTGGTCGAACTACCAATGTTTGACGATCTCATCGCTTCGCGGCTGTTGGCTAAATCACAGACAATATTTCGATAATAATTCCTACAGCTATACCTGAGCTTACAAAAATTTCAAAAGAAATATTTTCTAGACAGAAAAATATACATAAATTAAAATTTATTCAGAAGTTGAAGTTTACATAATGAAACTTGACGTAATAATCCCAAAATAATAAAGCATTTGCATTCTCAGCTCAACTTGAGTATTCTTGCCACTGAGTCTGCGCTACCGTAGTCTACAGCTCTTCCTACGATACTATAAAATATTTTTCCCGAATTAACGTCAAAATTTTAGACTCTGACACATCATACAATTGATTGAGATATTTGACATTCAAATCGGGGTCATATTTAGGGGCCGTACACAAATTGAAGAATGAAATATTCGCATGTAAAGTAAAATATCAGGTAAATATAAAAGTAGAATATCAGTTTAAAAAAAGGTTTTCTAAAGTTAGAAGATTCAAAATATCGAACTTTAAAAAAATAAATTGAGTCATAAATTAAATTGTATCATAATTTAAAACAAAATTATTATAAAAAATTGTTTAAAAATATCTCTCTTTACATATAATTAAAAAAGACACATTCTAATGTAAAATTCATAATTAGGGTAAGCAGCAGCATTTGATTGGCAGAAATTTTGAATAAAGCTGTCAATTGCAATGGCAGTCGAGCACAGATCCTTCTTCTTCAAGGGAAAATAATATTGCGATACGTATTTAAAATCTATGCTAATCTAAGCTTTCTATTTTGTCTAATTTAAAAAAAAATTGTCATTATAGTAACATAAGAAAAAAAATCTGATGTGTGCACCACATGACTTCCTTGTACGGAATATTAAAGTATACTCATTTTTTTCTGCATTTCATTTAAATTTACTGGATTGAATTAAATCTACTTCGTCGAAAGCGCATAAACCACAATAGAATAAATCTACTCTTTAAAATTTACTATATTTGCTTACCCTAGCGACACTGGCGCTACGCTCACTGAACAGGGTTACATCTCCTTCATTTTATAACTCAGAATGCACAAGAATCGCGTATATCATCTGAAGAATTATCTAATTTTGCCACATGTTCTATTCAAATACTATGATAGATCAAAAACGATGTATAAAAGAAATTAAACAAACAAATTGCAAGAAAAAAAGAAACTGTTTCTCACAGACGATTCAGTATTTTTCATTCAATTAATTCAGCTCTCACTTCGCGAGAAGGCAAAAATACATAAAAACTCAAAATAATTGTATTAAAAATTATGAAGTAAATCTTAAGCACTTATTTTCTCGAATAAATTCCAGAATGGATTAAGCATGACTTAATTCGCAATAATAAAAGAAGGCATCTTTGTTGTTGCGGAGCTTAGTTTCTCTAAATTGACAAGAAATCCAATATTTTGCCAAGATTCAAATGTAAACAAATATGTCCGCTACGAGAAAAATTATTAGCTTAGCCGCACTTAAACAGCTTTTAAATTGTTGATAATTCTACAAATCTTGCATGCAGATTTACTAAAGGCATAAAAACCTTAACCGGAAGATAAGAACAATGTAATTCAATCATTTTTAAAGCAAAAAACGTACAATTTACAAACATATAAGAATAAAGAAACTGAGCTCACTGAGCCGACAAACAAAGTAACTACATATATATATATACATATATATTTATATACTTTTGGTGCAGCCGATTGCAACCAAAATGGGAGATGCTATCTGCATATTATTGTAGTCCTATACGCAAGGCTTCAACGTTCTGATGCTACTCGTTTTTGCGTTATGCGAGATACATACATACATACGTACGCATAGACGCCACGAAAAAGTCTTTTCAGAATCCATTTTAAATCAGGGTTTAATTGTTTGGGGGAAAAGTGTCCGTTTTTATATCCTTACGTACAGATGTCACGTAAAAACATCGTTAAATTGCATTCGATGGCGTTCAAAATTGATATTTTCGTTAAATACGATACTTGGAATTTTTCGTGAATACAATACTTCCTTTACTTTGTATAACGAAGTAATAGGAGTCGATGTTTTTCCATTTAATATGGAAATAAAGAAAATACTATAAAAATGTGCAGATTTTTTTTAATTGTGGCTTTTTAGAAAGCGAAACTTCATATTGAATTATTGTTATTAGATATCTAATGCAAAATGCCCATTCTAGTAACATTGTCTGTTCCAAATTTTCAGCAATTTTCCTATATAGTTCATTTTAATCTACTTTTTGAAATCGAAAACGCTGTTCGCTGTGAAATGCTCCAAGCGGTCAATGTCAGCGACGGACCTTACAAGAAATTACTGTTAAAGTTCATGATGTCCACGTTATTACTTCATCACTGCTCAAATCACTGTTCACTTCTTCTTTCAGAGGGAAAAGCTAACTAGTACTTCTTGGTTTGGCTTATTTAATTATAGGAAAGCACGCAAGGGCTATCTACCTAAGCGAAGGGATGGCTTCGTGGAGGAAATTGGCTCGTATACATGTTACACATGGGAAAAACCACAGAAATGTCCATGCAGCCAATCCGTTTGCCTGGAATTGAACGCATGTTGAAACTGCCAGTGTTCGGGGATTTTACAGCAAGGACGCTGCTAAGCGAATTAGAGCTTCTCTTCTAAATTTTTATTGTATGTGTAAATGTTTTCATTATTTAACCTTAACTTGCTGGTTTTAAAATTAACGAATTTTGTTTTTCAAAAAGGTGACAAGGTTTGCTTTACATAAAATAAAGAGCAAATAAGTTACAATTTGTGACATTCTTTATCTACGATAAAGAAATTGGTACTCAACCTACTAACAACGGGCTTTAATAGTGTGTTTATCATATATAATATCTCGAAGAAGATTACAGTATAAAATTGTTCAGAGGAATGCGATTTATGTCTACAAAATATAAAAAATTAATCAATTTTATCAGCTTTGAGTGCTAATTTTAACCTGCAATAATGTCGAATATTCGCTGTATACGTTGCAAATTTAGGGTTATATAAAAGCTCAAGGATGAGCGATGGAGGCAGTGAATCCTGAAAGCTTGAAATTTACATTAACTACGATCTCATTTGGCTGTCGCTAGTGATTGGATACTTCACTAATTCTCGTCTGCTCTCCGATATATACGTTGAAATGGTTTCTGGCATTGCATATTTATTTAATATGGTATGCTTCAATTTAATCGTCACATACTTTAGTTAGTAAAGAGCAGGAATTAATTTCCAAAATTATTCCAGACTTACAAATTCTAAAATACTTGACAGTTCACAATGTAAACAAATGCTCTAACATAAATTTAAAATTAATTATATGACGTAATATTTCATTACGGAAATATATGTATATCAAATGGCAAGGCGCACTTCGAAACTTCGAATCTCTCCTCTGTATCTGTTGGTAGAAAAGTGCAAATAGTTGCGTTTATTTACTGACTATTAAGCTTAGTTTTAAAGTAATATTTAATAACTGAAATATTTGAAATTTTTTAATGCTGCATAATTACTTAATTTCCATTTTTATAGGTTTTCGCTTTTGTCACGTCAGAAGCAATTGCGTTTATGAAAATACATGGTGCCCCGATACATGTATATCCGCACCAAACCAAAAGGTATACTAATTTCATGTGTATTATTAGGGGTACTCTGTGTTTTCTAATACTATTACACACGCCACAATGTCGCATGTTACATATACACTAATAAATGCAGTGTTCCACTGAAATTCGATCTGGGTATTCTTATATTTGCGTCACCCTGTTCAGTGGCGATTGTAGAGAGATTGGGTACTTTTTGAAAGCAAGGGAGATGAAAAATGAGCAATGCCCCATCCGGGACTCGAACCACCTTCCTCTCGAATATGCGCCGAGTGTGCTGACCACTGCACCACGAAAGCATACCAAGAAGGTGAGAGAAATACCTAACATACTCTCCCTTTTAAAGGGCGACTGGGATTAGGGAAACCAATCGCCAAACCCTGGTGGTAGAGAATCATCATCCACCATCTTTTTTAGTTTGGGCGTCACTGTAGAAACATTAGGTATTTTTTTAAAGCAGAAGAGATGAAAAATGAGCAATGCTTTAGCCGGGACTCGAACCACGGACCTCTCGAATACGCGCCGAGCATGCTGACCACGAAGGCATGCTAAAGGCGGGAGAAACACCTGAAAAGATAATCTTAAAATATAAACTGCCTTTATTTGAACAGTTAGTTATCAAACATATAATGTATATGAAATATATTTTTCTATTATATCTTATTTTATTTCTAATGAAGAGGTTCCTCACATGAACCTAACAAAATGCTTTTTAATCTTTATCATTTCGGGTAAATGAACATAAAATATATAAGAGATGAATTTTTCTGGATTTAAAAGATTAATTTAGGGGGTCACGAGAAATTAATAAAATAATAAGATTAAAAATATTCATGGCAAAATTTTATATATTCATTAAAGCAAAATAATTAAATTACTTCCTCTTGAGTTAAAGAAATAATATTTTACAAAAGATAATTTTTCAAAGAGATTATAAAGTTATTTTAGAAGGCATTGCTCATTTCCGTAGAATATAAAAAAAAAAAACTATTAATACAACACGAAACTTATTTTTATGTTTTTCGAAAATAAAGCGAAGCTTACGATTAAAAGTAGCTAATAAGATTTTAATAAGATTTTAATAGCATGTAATTATTCAGAGTTTATTTCTGTCGACTAATGCTCCCATTGCGTGCACAAAACAACAAAACAAATAATCCTCTAGCATAAACCCTATATTCTAATTACAGAAAATCATGGGAGTATCTTAACAGGATACAGATGCGTAATTAATCTAACTATTCCTAAATATGTGCAATAAGCTTATGTATTTTCATTCACAGGCAGTATTGTATCGAAGTCTCTTTCAAACATAGCATGTGATGCAATGTTTTCTCATGAATTTCACTGTATTTGATTATTTAAGCATTTTATTATATAAATAAATACTTTCCAATGTATTTAATGGTTAACATTTTAATGAAAAGTATAGAATTAAATAGGTGTTCCTCATCACGCCTATGAAACAATATTCTAGTTCTTAAGTTTATGGCAAAGCTCGCTTGGGTTTTCTGTCTAATCACGGCTTCGTTCAAGAGATTTTAAGAGAAACTGGCTAGTAGTCACGTTATACACTTGAAAACCACGAATCTTTTCACACAGTTCGACCGTAGCTTTGCGGTGCAACCGCAAAGCGGTGATTTTACCGCTCGGTTCTGACGTATGCAAATTAAAAATGTATAACAATTATTTTATATTAGGATTTGTTTGTAGAAGTTGCATTGTCAACCTGCTTGTCATAGTTGTAGAATTATCAACAATTTAAAAGTTGTTTAAATGTGGCTAAACCTAATTTTTATCATAGCAGCCATATTTGTTTACATTTGAAACTTAGCAGAATAGCCTATTTGTGGCAAATTTTAAACTTTTATAATTATGTAACAAAAGCCATTAAATAATAACGCTTTTTTATAAAGTTTTATTGGCAATTTTTCATGATAAACATAGTCTAAAAAATTAGAAAAATTAAAAAAGAAACATGTGTAACTGCATGGGATTATCGTTATTCGAATTGTTTAATTAATTATTATGTTATAAAATCATATCAACTGCTTTGAGTAGTATTAATTTCCTACTCATTTTCAGTTTTTAAATGCTTAAGCTTCCTTCTGAATTCTTCAGAGAAAATTTATTATTTAGATCAAAAATATAAAAGTGATAAAAAAATAACTCATTCTTTTTCTGCGTTCACAAATCCTTGTGCGAATATGCATACAACTTTTAAAACCTGAAAAACGCATGTGTGCGGTGTTATAGTCATGCGATGATTTGTAGGTGCTTTATTTTTTACCGCGATATTTTCGACGACGACCTTTTTAAATTGCAATGTTATTGAACGGCTTTATTTCCGAACGATGATGTTTTTTACCACGATGTTTTTAGAGCTGCAGTGTTTTCTCCTTAATTTCTTTTCTGCCACGATGTTCTTATATGACGACGTTTTCGCCTTGCGTTGTTTTCTCCGCGAGGGTTTCGTCCGCAATATTTTCCCTCGAAATCGTCTAAATTTGTATTAGGAAGAAAGCTTTTATCAGGAGTTTAGCTATAAAAAATAAGATGCGCTGGTTATATGAGCATGTCGTAGTAATTAAATTTCCTTGTTTCCTAAAGTTTAACTTCAAAATTTCCTGTATGTTATAATTCAAATTTGTTACTGAATACATTCGAAAGAATGATACATTGAAAACATTGACTGAAATGTAATTGTAATATTTTCCCTTTGATGGCATCTTATTTTCTGCTAAATCGTCAATAAGTATTCCAATTTTATTTTAAGCGGGTTAATTAATTTTTAATTAAGGATAGTTAATGATTCGGTTGTGGTTATTTATGAAATATGACTTTATTATCCGCGTAAGAATATTATGCTGAAAATAATTTATAAATTATCTAAATGCACTTTGCAAGATTTTCATGTTTTAAATCTGCGAAATAATATCTTGCATGGAATGACCTTGTTTAAACTCTGGTAAGAAATTAGTTCTAACTCCTTATCACATACTTTGAGAAAATGTACATAATTCAACTTAGTAAGCAAACAAACTGTGGACGTGCTTCGAATTTCTTGAAATGAATCAATAATAAAGTATGAATGCAATTTTTATTATAGTATCTTAAAATTCGCGTGCAGAATAACAATTCCGAAATCATTTGTTCGAAATAGCTCAGTTTTGTATTTAAACCTGCTTGCGACATGATTTATGCTCCCTAAAATCTCGATTTTCATGTAGCTATTTTAGGACTAGGTTTAACAAATTATGAACTTAACACCCGAATCAATAATACTATGATCTTAACACCCACAAAGTATTAAACATTATTATTTAAATAATTGAACGATGGTTGTGTTCGTTTAGAATTATGCTGGAAACAATACTGCATATTAAAATCTGATCGCAACAATGAGCTTAGTACGCATATTACGCACGTTTCGTTCTATGTGTATAATCACTCTACGTTCTATCCTATGTTTCTGCAAAAAGAAGGGATGTACCCAGAACGACGTTTGAAGAGAAATCGGCTGCTATTCAGGTGCAGGTGCACAGGGAAAAATTATAATAACTCCTATGCAGCCAGCTGGGAACCCCAGACCGAACAACCGATGTTCAGAGACTTTCAAACCCTTGACTTCTGGTCGGCCAAAACGTGGACTTTGATATTTTATATTCTATTTGGCAGTAGTAAGTAATACGATATATATTGTAATGTATGTAATCAGTTCAGTAAGCCTATTTAATTCAATATTTGTGAAGTTTACCTATTACTATTGTTTCAGTATTTTTCAAGTGCGAATGATAACAGGATAATAGTCATTTCATACACACGTTCGAGTTTTGATAAGTCGGAAATAAAAACAGCCACCCCAAAAAAATTAATGATAAAATTTGTTTCTGTACATAAAAAAATACTTAACTATATAAAAAAGTGAGATAAAAAATCTGAAAGCTTTCAGATTTTATATTAAGGCCAAAGGGATATTTTTTTCACGGGGGATTAAAAACGGGATTTGATAAATGATACAAACATTCGAAGTCATTCGACGCAAAACCCCGTTAGCCATCGTAACGTCTTTGCGCTGCTACGTATGATACCAGTAAGAAATGTAAAGAAAACCTTGCGCATAAAATATCCGTGATTAAAGATTCACGCGATGTTAATGTTAATGGAACTCTTTGAAATCGTTCAGTTTTTAATAAAAAATTGCTTAAAGTTTTACTAAATATGAAATAAACGATAAAACAAATTCCAAATTTGGGTTTCAGATGCCCATATTCCAGTGGAGGAGTACGTTATTCAAAATTGATGTCTCTAGATACCGTTGTTTTTTCCCAATAAGAGAAACATACATACATTCATGAAGATCCTTCATTATTTATTTCTTTAAATATAATGCAGGGTGGCAACAATTTGAAAAGTGATACGCCGTTTATAGTGATTCAATGCAAAATACCAAAACGGAATTAAGAGCCCTTCTAGGTTAACGCCCATTTGGACTAATAAAATCCAAAACTACAGTTATTGCTGACGATGTTACAACAAGTGAATATGATGAAAACAGTGTGGAAGGAAGTAATACTGACAAGAAATCATATGGTAACTTTGATGAAGGATTCAAAGGTTGATGGAAGTACTTTATTTCTGATCCTATAATAATCGCCTTTTATAGCAGCACAGATATTAAGTAAAAGGATAAATGTAAAAGTGAAATAAAAACGGAGACTGTTTCGAGCTTTAAAGTGAAGTTCCAGTCTAGTGAGGAAGTTCTAAAGACTGTTTGGTTTCTTGAAATAAGCACTGGATGATCCGAAAGTAAAGGCGAATGTAAAATTTCGGCAAGTATTCGAAAAGCACAGGTAACTTTGTATTTTGCATAAATGCACTGATATATATATATATAAAGATTTATTGCCAGAATATTACATTTTTCACCCACATGATATGCTTCAGTTGTCTCAGATATTCACATAATGGCGCAGCATAATTTGCAACGTACCTAGCGTTAAAAATGCTCTGTGTGAAGGCCGTCATTCAAGGAAATGGCTATCAAATTATCAAACGCAGCGTGGAATTTTTACACGCCAGTATAATATGCGGAATTTTTATATGCACCATTCTTTTAAAGTACTCACACATGGAAAACGTGCGGAAAACAAATCGGGTGAATGAGGAAGATCGCATCGTTGTTGAATTCATATACTTTCATTGGAAGTGGGACATAGTCTCGTTTTGCTGAAATGAACACTCATGTTCACTGACTTCAAGAAGCTCAATAACCATTCTTCACAGTAGGTGAAGCTGTAATTCTTTTCATATGAAGACAAATAATTTTCAATGTAGTGAAAGATGAATACCGACCTCCGCACATCTGTAAAACTAACCCCATATAATCAAAGGCCACAAAGTATACGCTCGGAAAAACTTGCTGACTGCGGTAGAAACAAGGACTGGAGATGCCGTCATTTCCCAATATCGATTGCAGCAGCTGGTTGGAAGGTCCCTACGGAGGCTTTCCATCTTGCACTATGGAGCACTTACCTTTCATGCATAGACAGAATAATACTCTTTCTTAAAAGCAATGGATCGCACTTGATTTTGATGGAAACAGTTCAACATACACTGCTGTGGACTTACTCAAAGCAAAAGGGACATGAATGAATCCGCACTACGCCTGTCAGGTTTGGCTCAGTCAAGGGAGATTTAACAATTGCATGTGCCTTCTTTCCGGATTGGATGCGGCACGTGTGTATACTTACATTAACACGTTGACTGCCAAGAGAGTTTGTAAGAAAATCTCCGTTAGGCCACGAGCCCTGCTATATCATGCGCCAATTTATTCCAATGCTAGGTGTTTAGGAAGCCTAGAATGAAGCATTTGGGGACATGCATTCAGTTTAAAATCTTTCCTCAAAAACGAAGTATCTAAGAGAGGGTGTAAGATTCGAAAATTATTTCTTTTTTCCAAATATTTTTTGTAATGACAAACGGTTGACACTTTTGCTTGTATTAAAATTATTGCCCTAACTTTTTTAAATGTCTAAAAGAAAAATCAAAGAGCAATTTTTAAGGGAACAATATAGCAGTGAAGAAGAAACCTGTTGTGGGCTTACAAAAACTCGAGTAGTAGTGATGAGGAGCAGTCGAAATGAAGTGCAGGTACTTAAGAAGAAAAAAAAGTTGATTCTGAAGAAAGCATAATTCAGTTGAGTGAACGGAATGAATTTAGCCGTCAGCAACGATCATTTTCGTCGCTTTCCTTCAACAATCAATAATCAGTTTTTCAAATACCTATTTTACTTGGTAAGTACTCAAAGAATTCTCACCGAATACGGATGACACGGCGTGATCAGACTATTTGCCATCATCGAAATGCGGATGTCGCAACAGTCGAAGAGTTACGCAAAGAGAGCGATTCCTCCTTTCATAGGATACTTGACAGCCAGGTCAAATTTTCCCCTCCACTGGAAAGCCAGTTCATAAATTTTCATAACGTCACTGTAAATCAACTGGTCTCAGTTACTGGGACAGTTTATATGGGACTGTGTGACGATCTAAGTGATCGTCACACAGTCCCATATAAAATTCACACAGTCCCATATAAAATTCCAGTTCTCCGAGACCGCTAAACTGCGTCTTGTCGGTGAAAAATTTAAACATCATAGTAATCAAAATTTTCAGCATAAAAATTATAATAAATAATCTTCAATAAATTTTGTCGATAGTCGATAGACTTTAGTCAACCTTATGTCTGCCTGCACTTCTTTGTGAAAACTGCTTGTGCTACTCTCTAAATTTTTCGAATTATTGAACGTTTATATTTTCCGTTACTTTTAGAACATACGTTACGTTACAGAAAAAATGTCAAACAATCTATTCTTAATTCCTGATAATATGTGTAAAATAACTTTTAGTTTAATTTATAATTAATTTCAATTTAGGATTGATTAATTTAACAAATATTTATCTAAACAGTTATGAAAACTGCATTCCTTCTCTGTATTTACGGGTGCTACAACGAAAAGGCATGATCTCCGTAATTTGAGAGTAGTAGTAAGTTGCGTCGAAGTGAGGGGAAGAAAAATGTAGAAAGTAATTTAAGCGTCGATGAGAAAAATTCGGTTTATTGAATAATACAAGCTATAGAAATTCTATTTATCGAGAAATGTCATCACTATTTTTTAGTATAATTCGTCTAGAAACGCCTTTAATTCCATATACCGAAACTCATCGAAGTAATATTTATAAAAACAGAATTAGCTTTTAAAACAAGCTTATTTGCAGGAAGAATAAAAACATAATCATGCCTTAATTTCCTTTCCTTAAAAGAGCCGCCTTTTTTGTAACTCAAAAATTAAAAACGTAACAGCTGCTATTAAATTAATAGGCCTCCGATTTTGTAGTGAATCGAATAAAGGAACGTGTGAATCGTATGGATATGAATCGTATACGGAATTCTTACAAATGCAATGAAGTTTTCAGTAAGACTTGGTGTGCGCTGCTTTTCCATCTTCATATACTACTTCAACGTACGGATTGTAATGAATTACAGAATAGGTATGTGTCGCGAGACAAAAGAATCTCACACAGAACTTCTGTAACGCATGACAAAAAATAAGGATAGTCAATGTTTAATTTTATGTACCACTTGTAAATATATGGCAATTAAATATTTTTTGGTCGTTTGAATTGCGATGACATTTTTAACTTACCATCTACTTTACAACTGTTTTCCTTAAAGGAAATCATTTGAAATGCGAACGAAAACTTCAGTTTGTTTTTATAGAGCATATATGAGACTTCTGACTGTATATAAACCTATTGCATATGAAACGAGATATGTTACCCCTTTAGAAAATATTATATACACAGAGTAGTGCAAAGAATGTGGCTACATAGTCTTTGTTCCTTCAAGCAACCATTCTAGATTGGTGTTTCCAAATGCAAATTTCTTAAGAAAGGTTACATGAAAACGGTTTCATATCTGCGGGCGGAAAATTCTGATAGAAGTAAATCTTAATTTTTATATGATATGACTTCCCTGAGTCAAATATTCTGATTATCAAAATGTTAGTAACGATTTTAAATTAAAACGATATGAGAGTTTACATTTTTCACAAAGGAGCAAAACTTTACATGAAAACTTTGTGAAGATACTTCAGAACGAATCGACTGTTGCCTGTTTTGATTCTGATTTTAATTTTAGCGAACAGGTCAGCTGCATGGAACGTTTTATGGTTTTCCAATGTATAACGAGAATACGAGCCAGTTAGCTTTAGAAAGTCCTCTACGAAAGCATCTCTTCCCCTAGGCAGGTAATGAGCTTTGCGATAATCCAAATAATCTAATCCGATCTGAATAAAATTCAAAGGTTTCGTAACCAGATTCAGGAAATTGTTACAACGCGCAAGTTTTTTTTTTTATTTGTGAGATCTATTTGTCTATCTTTTGACGTGACAGCTGAAGTATGTGTCGAAACTACACAGGAGAAGGGTAAAAAGAACACTTTATTAACACTTTAAAATTCACATTGTATCGACTTGATATCTTCGATATTAATCTATATATTATATCGAAGATATTAACAAGCAATATCGATATATTAGATATCTTCGATATTGCTTGTTAATATCTTCTATAGATTAATATCTTCTATATTAACAAGGTTCAGATACACTCGGATAATCTCGTTCCTAGGGCCAGATAATCTCGTTCCTAAATGCCGTCGAAATCTAGTGGCAGCAAAACTAATAACTGTTACGCCACGTTAACCAGCAATAAATATAGAAACAGAAGCTCACGCTACGAAAGTACAGCGCTTCTCCAAATTCTCTATCATTC
This sequence comes from Stegodyphus mimosarum, assembly GCA_000611955.2. Taxonomy (NCBI): domain Eukaryota; kingdom Metazoa; phylum Arthropoda; class Arachnida; order Araneae; family Eresidae; genus Stegodyphus; species Stegodyphus mimosarum. Next base: position 53,449 of record KK112014.1, on the reverse strand, counting down.
CCTTCTAGAACTCAGTATTTAAACCTTTTCTCCTCAAGGTAAAATTTGCATTATTTCACGCGCTCTACCAAATTTAAATATTATGGCATTGACAATTAGTAGAATGAAGGCTTATAGGAATGTCAGAATAAAATAAAATTAAAGTTGTTATTTAAAAAAATATAAATCCCTGCAACTTTAACAAGAAATGGTTTTGTTCGGGTTAAAACAGAGACTGATATTCAATTTATAACTGGTCCGTTGAAGATATTTCTTGGCAATGTGTCTGCGATTTCTGCAAACAAGCAATTGAGTAGAACCTTTCATTTTTAGCTGATTCTAGTATAATGAATATTTTACTAACAGGATATTTTGCTTTACAAGAACAACATAAAACATTAAATTTCCATACATGTAGCAAACCGTTTTAATCTACAATGTTCAAATTGTTTTCATAAAATATTCTACTTCGTTTAAAGAAACTTCGAAATTGGATATACATATATAAAATTAGTTTTACAGGGAAAAACTAATCTTAGATATATGCATTATTTAAGATTAAAGATTACAGCTAAGATTAAAGCCCATTAAAAGCTAAGAACAAATATAAATCAGCTTGTATTTATTTTTTCTAAGTACCGTGGATGGGTTTAGCAATTAGAATCATTTTGTAGCTTAACTTAATTCAGAAACTGTTTACGCAGTTTTGGGATTCTTTGAAATATAAAATATTCCAAAATTACATAAAATATTTGCCAATAATCGAGTTATCGTTCGATTTTAAATGCACCAAGCTTAGAAATGTGATACACAAAACAATATTTGGATTATTCTCATTTTATTTTGACCAAGAGATCCTGTAGTAAAAAATGAGGGAAAGAATTGCAGAATTAACTATTACAAACGCGCCACATAGTTCGGTATAGTAGTTAGCGGATCTGGTTGTTATAGTTTTAAACTCAGGTTCGTGTTTTACTGATCGTACTGATGTTTGTAAATCTATGTTTTGCTATACTGTAATAGTACTACCGAAAAATTCTTATCTGTAAAAATTTCAGAAGTGTGTATGTTCGTGTATTTTGACTTTAATCATTTAGCCTAGCTAGTAGTGGTATTAAATTTAGTACTTCCTTATTAAAGCGGTCAAGGCATAAGTTTATCAAACATCTGAAATTTGCGTGTTAGGAATTAGGCTTCTAAGTCTGCCAGTTTTGAGGAATGAAAACTTTATTAAGCACGGTGAACTCTTTAATAAGGAAGTATGTAAATATCGTTTCGGTTTTGAGGTATACAAAAGTCCTTCTTCAGTTTTATCATTATATACAGTCTTGAAAAACAGATTTGAACATTTAATCTTCGATAAATACAATTCCTTAAAAATCATATACTTTGTAAACATTTTAGTTCAATAAGGCGTTAGCCCAGAAGGCCTAGTAGTCTCAAAGCATTTTGCGTCGCGTCACTAAAAGCGTTGAATCACTTTTTAAATTGTTGCCACCAAATATTATCGCCCTTTTTTACATTTAAGGAAATAAAATAATGAATAATATGTATGAATGTATGTGTTTTTCTTGCATTGTGAAAACCCAATGGCACCTAGAGCAATCAAATGTTGACTCACATAGTCCTCCACTCAAATATGGGCAGCTAGTACCCCGAATTTTTAATACGAATTTCTTTTTTAATCTACTTCATATTCTGTAAAGTTTTAACGACCTTTTTATTAACAAACTCAACGATTTCCAAACGAGCAGTGCAGCACTGTACGAAATAAAACATTTTTATCTCCAGCGCACAAGACTGTCTATCGAAAATTCTAAAGATATATTCTTTTTAAATATTTTTAGCTTAAAGGAGTGTTAGCCCAAATGCTCTCGAAACGAGTATGGGTGTGTAAATGAAAAAATATTTCCTTTGGGTTTAATATAAAAGTTGAAAGGCTTTCAATTCCTTTATTATTATTATTATTATTATTATTATTATTATTATTATTATTATTATTGTTATTGTTATTATTATTATGGAAAATGAAAAGCTCATTTTATTCTTCTATTTGTACATAGACATGGAGAGGTTGTTTTATTTTTAAAGAAAAAACGCGGAACACATTGTAGATTATTTGAAAAGATTTAGATTTATAAAGATTGTTTAGAAAACGCTTAATCCTTGAAAATACTATTGCTGTTTCTTCATGTTTTATTTCTATACCTGAATAAGACATTCAGTGAATTTAATTCAGTGAATGAATTTAATGACTAAAATACAAACCTTCAAAAACTTAAAAAACTTAAATCCAATTCTGATCTAATTTTAAATTCGATCTAATTTTCTGATTTAATTTGTAACTGAATTTTGATATAATTCAAATTTGTGATATAACACAATTATGATCTTATATCTTTTAAATTATACTTGTTAAAAGAGAGGAAAATACATTATTTTTACTTACAAACTTAAAATTCTTCGCTTAAATCGGAACATTTAGTTTATATCGCAATAAGACATGCTCGAAACTTCATGCTTCAAACTTTCACCTCTAACTATTGCAAGAAATAAACGATGAATTTGTTTCTGCTGAAAAAAGAACTCGAAGCGAATTATTAACTTCATTTTACTTAAATTTAAGATCCTAAATTTGAAGCAAGCTTTTCATATAAATATTATATATTTCGCAAATAATTAAATTATCTTCATGATATACAGATTAATTTAGAAATTACTTCTGTTATATGATCTCAATTGAAGGAGTACAATACCGCTCCTAGATTACATTTTATCGATGAAAACTAGAGATACCATTCTGGGCTATATCATTCAATGCTCTCACTAATTCATTCCCAATACTATAATCAGGCTAAGGATGGGGACACGAGAATAATTGTCTATGCATTCCATTCATGGAAATCGACATTAATTTCAGATTAAATCGGATTACGAATGCTTGCTAGATTCCTCATTTTCTCTGCACAAGTACAAACTTTCTCTCTCCATTCGCACGGAACACGTGATAATATCTCGAAATTCATATCACGTGCCAAAAGAACAATCATAAACGAGATATCTAAATGCTGAGTATTATTTTATTAATACTACTGGGCAGTTAATAATATTTCTCGTCTGCGAATCATAGAAATGATAAAATTTATGTTTTAAAATATTACTTTTTTGCGAGGATTTCTGAGAAATGTTTTTATGTCATTTGTTTTTCACGGTTTAGAAGTACGTTTTTATTTAAACTGCAAATTTTTGTATTCGAATCTTTAGAACGATTTGTATTTCAAAATAAATATATTCTTTGTAAATAAGTAAACTATCCAAGAGAAAAATAAAGGACACTAAAGCCGTACAAATATATTGACTTGAAATATTTATAACTTTGTACTTACTGGAAGCGTATATTTGCAGATCATGATTAGGAACTGATGAACTTAAAGATAACTTCTAAGTTGAATATTTTCCATAATTGGCTCGAAAGAATACTTCCAAATATGCAAAAATATAGGTATCAGGTTTCATGCTAAATCGATTATGGTAGAATATAAACTAGTGCAATCAGCTAGGCAAGAAAATGTGAATAATTGGTCATAGTAATGGAAGACTGGAGCTGCAATCTAGTTAAGATTTTTAACAATAAAATCAATGCAATGTTTTATTTTGTTAGAAGTAAGGTATGTAGAAGTTTATGTATGCAAATCTTGGGTAGCACAAATTTCGTCTAAAATTAGAGCACTTTCGTCAAGGCCGTAATTTGTCGTGACCGTTATATAATTTTAAGTACAATATATGAATTTACCTCTGCTCTTGCTGAAACTAGAGCCACGTACCTTCAAGCTTCAAGTTGGGCTTGTTAACCACTTTTACTACCAGAACACGTAAGAGCAACAGCGAAATTTTTTTATGGTTTTTTTTTAATTTAAACATCAATTGAGGAGATTCACGACATCCAGTCACCCAATCAGGTGGTAACAAGTTTTCCTTGACCATTTCGAAATCCGTCTTAGAGACCTTTAGAGACTCAAAAATGTCCTCAACGGAATTCGAAGCACAGATCTTCCAGTTACCAGCACATTGCGTTAATCACTTACGCTAACAGAGCTCTCAGGTGTGATGATGATTATTTGTAATTGAGACACTTTTATTGTTATATGGTCATTTATATTACCTATGCTATCAAAGTCTGCGAGCGACTGTCTGTTTGTGGCATCATCTCCTCCAGAACAGCTTGGAGTTGAGTTTAGAAAGATATCCCCAGATTCCAAAAATTCGTGGGAAGCCATTCCGACTATTCTCGTCTTAGTACGACTTTTTCAGCGGAGATATTAATTAAAAAGTCCGAAAGCGTTAATTTTGATACTCATTTTTCCAAGTGGCAACAGTCTGGCTCGTTGGAGGTAAAAATCAGTGTCATATTCTGACGCTGAAGGAAGCACGGTATTGCATGTGACGTCATTGTATGTCGAAAATCTTCTGTTAATGTCAGCATTTTAAACAAACAGCTGCTGTTGGCAGTTTTTTTTTTTTGCTTCAATTAGGATAATTGACACGATATGCTATTGCGACGTAAATTCTTTTATTGATATTGAAAAAAGTTGTTATATTCAAAACATGACGATATTAAAATTAAATCATTACGACATACGAATACCTCATGTGTCAAATATTATTGTTTCCTGGTTTGGCAACAAAAAATTATTTACAAATTAGTTCTTGCTTGGAAAGAATGAATTGGTTTTATTCGTATTAAAATGTTTTCATGCATTTTCTTTTCATGGGTAAAACATGAAATCATGTTCAGAGAACTTACAAATTTTGCTTTAGCAGCAAGCAGCCCACTCAATCTGAAAGGCTTGCCCGCTAGTATTCTTATAAAATTTGCTATAGTATTTATTAAAAGAAGAAAGAACAAAACTCTACGCAAGCACTTTTTAATTCGAAATATTCTTTTTCTTAAATATTAAACAACTTTTAGCACATAGGTTTCGAAACATGTAAATATTTGCATATTTTGTGTTATAAACTCAAAAAAACTTGAGAAATGAAACAAATGCATTTGCATTATGTTTATCCTTCAATGAAAGTCGAAATTCTCCTGTATTTCACAACAATTTCAAAGTAACATATTATTTTTATTATTGTTCCAAATGTGAGGAAGAAAATGAGTTTAATCGCTAAAAGAAAAGACTTAGTGGATTTGTATTCATCATTACGGAAATACCTGACGATAACCATTTAATGATTTAAGTCTTTAAATTAGTATAAAGCGTTAAGTACTCGGTGATGCAAAAAGAACTCTGTAAAGGACATCTAATTCTATTTATCTGTTGTTCTTAATACTAGCTTGGTAAATTGCATAGCTAAGTTCCACTTCTTAGCCGTTGTATTACCTTTGCTTTAATTTATTTCTTTCTGGATTACTTTTATGTTAATTCTAACTCAAGTGTTTTTAATCGGATATAACTTAAATCTGGGGATTTAGGAGCAACCTTCACTTCTTAAACACAAGAAGAATAAAAAAAAAGTATCATTAATTTTTGCGCAAGATACTAGCGAATTAAGTGCATTTGTTCCCTGATGATGATTAAAAAAAGTAAATATATAAGCACTGTTTTCCCAAAGTGAAATATTCAATTCTAAATTTTACTGTTAAAAAGTAAATTTTTATTCGCCATTAAGCTTATGAAAATGGCCTTAATAAAATTAGTTAACATCCTTTATACTAATTACACTCAGTCTATCTTTAGAAGAATTTACTCGTATTTTAGTTTATTTGATAATATTAATAATTTATCTAATAACGTTATGCAATAGTTTGCTTTCAAGAGAATGTTAAAATAACACGCCGAATAATGATTATTGGACAAGTCAAACAACAAGAATCAACGTAATATTTGTAAGTTTTGCAGTACTACTTTCCATGGTTTAACTACAGAACTATCTTTCTCAGCTACCTAAGTGAAGATGAACGAGATAAGATATGGTGATAAGATAAGAATGGCTGGACAGAAGTTAAGCTACTGGAGCCATCTATTGATAAAACAAAAAAACTAAAACATAATTTTCTTAAATGCTGAAGATAAAGATTGACTGGAATCAGGGCCGTTAACTAGAACAGAAAGATTTTTTAATGTGAAACGTTCTAGAAAATCTAATTCTCCAATGGAAATGTTTTTCGAATCAATACGTTTGGCTGCAGAAAAATGGAAAGTGTTATTTTCGGACCAGCAGTGCTGGGCAACAGTTGATTTCTGTGTTTCCTTTTTCCTAACATATTCTGCTGATATGAGCCCACTTGTATAAAATGCAAAATTTGGGAAGAAAAAAGAGCAATTTTAAAACTGGAAGGGGTTTTTAGGTTTACCTTTCCTTAGATACGAGCTGCTGTCTTTTAAAGGGAACAAAATACCTTAAAAGAGAGTATTCTAGAGATTTGACTAAAATCAGAAAACTCATAAATCATCTCAACGGGCCACTGATAACTGTTCAACTGTTATTACAATTTATGAATTACACAAATGCATCATTAGTTGATAAGAAATAATAAAACCCTGTGGTCTTCAAAGATTAATCCTACAGATACTACCTATATATGAAGGTCGATCAAATGCGGGGTGTCCCATAATGTTGTACAGCCATAAGAACAGGACGTCGCTACCTATACACAGACGTTACTACCATACAGCTAATGGCGACTCTCCGCCATGATTTCCCAAGGCGCCACATTTCAATTTCTCAAAATAGTCATATAATATTAATAACATTATTTAACAACATAACTATAAAACTTACCGATAAATATGTAGAGTTAATTGACAATTAAAATGAAAAACATATCTTTGAACATTATTATCCTTCTTTTATTTTTCTTCTGTCAATTTTATAATTTATTTTCTTTTGAGATTTCGCAAGAAACATATTTCATGTATATTTGTTTACAAGTGTTAGTTTACGTTAACACGGGCTATAAAAATAAATAAACATTTTCGGCATATTTTATTCTTTTATTTCTATAACGGCAAGGAAGCGGCTGAGGCTCATAGAGATATATGTGAAGTTTATGGTGTTGATTGCTTAACAGAGCGAATGTGTCAGAAATGGTTTAAAAAATTTCATTTTGGAGATTTTTCACTTGAAGATGATCAACCATCTGGCCCGAAGCTGATGTTGACAAAATTACATTGAATCGAATCGTCATATAACTGTGTGAGAGACTGCAGTAAGGTTACGTGTATCACACTCAACAACTGAAAATCACATAAGATGCCTTGGACTCTTAAGAGGCACGATATTTGGTTCCCGCGTGAACTGATAGAAATTCATTTAACACAACGAATCAATATTTGGAATCCACTTTCCAAACGCATTCATTCGCCCTTTTTTGAAAACGAATTATCCCTGGTGATGAAAAATAGATCGTCTACAAGAGCATTAATCGAAATGATCATGCTCTAAATTTGGTGGGATTGCAAAAATGCTGTGCAGTTTGTGATTCTGCCAAGAAACCAAGCGATCTACTCAGATGTTTACCGCCAAGATCTTACAAAATTGAAGGAAACAATCAAAGAAAAAGAGCCAGAATTGGAAAATCACAGAGGAATCGTGTTCCACCACGACAATGCGAGGCCTCACATTGTAGAGACATTAGGTTATTTCGAAGCAGGAAACATGAAAAAGGAGAAATGCTGTTACCGGAACTCGAATCTCGGACCTCTCGAAATACGCGCTTAGTGCGTTGGACATTACACTACGAAGGCATGCTAAGAAGACGGGAGAAATACCTTATATAGTTACTCCCCCTTTTAAAGAGCGACTGGGGATTAGAGAACTTAGTCACCAAATCCTGGTGGTGGTGAATTACCATCCACCGTCTTTGTTTTTTAGTTCGGGGGCCACTGTAGAGACATTAGGTTATTTCGAAGCAGGAGACATGGAAAATGAGCAATGCCTTCGACGGGACTCGAACCTCTGACTTCTCGAAATACTCGCGGAGTGTGCTGGCTATTACATTACGAAGGTATGCTAAGAAAGCCGAAGACATACCTTATAAAATATGTTTCAGGTAACTGATTATTCACAGATGCACGATCCCGGAAAGATATTACTCATATGTCTATAAATATATACGATCACAAAGAAATGTTTACTGACTAGTTAATTAAGTTTTAACTTAGTAATTTTAACTTATTCATAGCTTCAATAAATAATATTGTGAAACTAGAAATTCACAATATTACAACAATGCCTATAAGTAACTGAGTTCAACATCGCTAAATACTGGTTGTTCTATCTGAGTTCTAATCCCCTTAAAAGAGCAGCTGCAAGAGCAATTCCGTGATTCACTCATGTGTAGCATGAACACGAGCCAGTTCAAATTTCTACCGTTGACAATTCTTGTATGCTTTGTTTTTTATTAGAATTCAGAAACAAACTAGGGTGTTAAATAACGTGTCTCCTTCAGTAGCACACCACCCTCAGTGTCCATAAGACCGCTGAATACTGGGAGTTCGACAAGGGTTCGATCCCAGATGAACGATCTGGCTGCATAGTTGGCTTTTATGTTTTTTTCCCATTTGTAACTTAAAGACAAGCCAGATTTTCTTAGAAAGTCCTACATGAAGGCATCTCTCCGCTTAAACAGATAGCCCTTGTGGGCTTTGCCATATTCAAATAACATAACCATCATGCAATACCATGTCGATAAGGTCAAAGAATTTTTTTAATTGGCTTCAGTTGCGGGGGATATAAAAAATATTTGCCAGATGTTTTTCTGGTTAATTTAATCATGAAAAAGGTAAATATGAGTCCGTTTTCCTTTAAAAAACTCTTCAGTGAAAACATGCCTTATTAAAAAAGCACAAGGTATTTCAGTAAAAACCAAAATAACTAACAAGCGATTTTTGGGAAATACAAAAAGTAAATAACAATAACATTTTGTAAAAACACAGACAGATGCAATGTATTTGTAATCAATGCAGCTTCAGAAAGGGAGAAAAAATGCAAATGAAGTTAACGAAAAAGTACCTGTTGGAAGGCACACTTTTATCGATGACTGCTACTTGAATTATTGATTAGACTGAAATTTGCGGAATCTGAAAATTCCATTGAAGCTTTGTACCTCAACAGAAAATCTTTTTGAATAATTTTAATACTAAAGTATCGATTTCACAGTTTATGAAGCAAACAATACTGGGCGAGACAAAAATAACAGAATTCTCTATATTCTAAATAAGTTTCATGTTGTCAAAATTAGAATTTAAATGTGCCCATGTTTGAGAACTGTATTAAAATAAACTGACTACACGGCTTTGTATTTCTGCATGTTTTCCAGGTATAGATTGTTCAAGAAGTGCAATATAAGTATCTTTATTAAAAAACATTGAAAATATTGAAAATGAAGAAAACGTTCGGGCTGTTTTACAAGAATCAAAGAAAGAAGAGCGAGGATAGTCAATGTTATATTTCTGCTTTTAACAGAAGAATATCGTCTAACATAATAAGTATCATGTTTTAAGAGTTTTCGAATAATAAAAGGAGAAAGCATACTTTAATAAGAAATGCTTTTAAATCATTTATTTTTCACTGACAGTGGATCAACGAAAGTGAAAAGTTAATTAAAAAACACAGAAAAATTGGAAAAGTTTTTTTTTCTTTCGTAGGACAAAATTTGGAATAGCAGAATTCAATGTCCAATGCTATTATAAACTGAAAATGGCTTTCAGTATATAATAGCATTGAAATTAAACCTTGTCACCTTGTCACCTGTTGCTAAAAAAGAAATCGGTATATATCAAGCAATTAAGTACAATTCAAAGAACTAGATAAATCAGTCAAATTCGTAATTGATCAGACATTTATTCATGGATATGGTACTCAAGAATCATCTTTAATTTTGAAAAGCCATGCCCCGAATCGTACTCAAGACCTTCATACTGCCATAATAACTATGTTGATTAAGGGCACAGTGGCGGAATGCTTACTCACAGAATATATTTTTTATATAGTTAAAGCGGTTAAATGTGTCATCATAATTTTTAGATGAAAGATAATTTAAGATCATTTAGTTGCAAGTGTGCGACAATTGGAAAACCAACAACAATATATTTAATATTTAAAAGAAACTTTTATAAATATGAAATTTAACTAATCATTTGAACTGTCAAAATGTAGAATAGGCCTCCCAGATGGGAAAGTCGTTAGCGACACTAACTGCCATACCAAAGGGCCTGGGCTCGAATTCCAGAGAAGGCATGGATGCTTGTAAATGTAATAGTCCGTGTGGTATGTGAGCACTCAAAATATGTGGCGAGCCAAAAGATTTTTTTTATGTGGGGGACTCTGAATCCGCGGGGTTCTCTCCTTCAAAACTGGGGCAGAACTGTACAAGTTCGGGCTGTCATATGCATGGTGCTCAAAGCTCTGGCCAACGACAGGTGCAATCTAGTACTCCTGTCCACGATAATAATTCGTGGACTTATTCTGATTCAGATAAGTGAGATTAGTAACAACAACACCAAAACCACACGTAGCATATGATTTATGAATTTATAAGGAATTTCTCCCGCTTTATTAGACTGCCTTCGTAGAATAGTAGTCGGCACACTCGGTGCGTATTCGTGTTCGAATCCGGGAGAGGCCATTGCTCATTTTTCGTCTCTCCTGTTTCCAAAAATACTAATGTCTCTGCAATAGCGCCAGAACTAAAAAAAGGTGATGGATGATGATTCTCCACCACCAGAATTTGGCGACAAGGTCCCCTAATCCGAAAGTCTCCCTTTAAAAAGGGGAGTTTATAAGGTATTTCTACCGCCTTCTTAGCATAACTTCGTGGTGTAGTGGTCAGCACACTCGGCGTATATTTGAGAAATCCGTGGTTCGAGTCCCGGCCAGGGCATTGCTCATTTTTCACATCTCCTGCTTCTAAATAACCTAATGACTTTAGAAACTGTTGAAGTCTGCTTAGACACATACAGTTACGAAATGCTGAACGGGGATTTTTTTTAATTGGTTGTAGTTAGATTAAACGCGCAATCTCGTATGACTGATTGAAGATGCCTTTATCAAATTTTAAATGTAGGTCAGGAATACAGGTAACCCACTATAACAGAGCTGCAAACGCCTTTCTATGTAAAAGAATAAGCAACAGGAGTACAAGTAAAGTAATGTAATATTTTGGATGCGTTTATTACGTTATATCTACATTTATAATTTCAGATGAACTCGTCAACGTTCAGTGAATTTATGCCAATACAAGCAACGCCGTTTTTCCAATTTATGACGACAGTACAAGATTGCCAGATGGGTTCAAAGATTTTAGGCTTCAATGGAGGAAATGGCAGTGCACCACAACGAGTTTTGTAATGAGGTCAGGTGCAGAGGGAAAAGGTTGTCAAACACAAAGATTTGGGTAATCTCGAATGAGATAAATGAGGACCAAGTCCTGTATGATCATAATGACACATACTCAAGAAAAAGAGAGAAGGATTTCTGTTTTCCTATTCCAATCAACGCAATGCGCAACTGTGCTTAGAATAAAAATGACCCAACCCAATGCAGTTTCTGCAAAATAACGGTTTCTAGTACATGAAATCGCGTAAAAATTATTTTACTTTGTATATCTAATCCACCTTCAAAATTGCCTAAAATATTTTAGATTATTCTTTGTACGACAGAACGACTCATTTCTCAGACTTAAGTTAATTCTAGTGTGGCTTTGGTTCTAGTGTGGTTGTATTCTCTTTTCCAGAAGAGAATTACATAAACAGATTGTACTAAGAAAACTACAAAATAATTGCGAAGTTGTGAACAAATTTGAAAGTAATAATCTTGAATAAAACCACACAAATCTAACTACTTCAATATAAAGAATTTCAATACACGAGAATTTAGAAAATAATTGTTTTTACCGAAAACTGTTGTAAATTACTGGTGCAAAATAAACCCGACATACTTTCTCAAACAAATATTTCTATGGTCAATAAAAGAATGCTTGTAAAATATGCTATGATATTCTTTAGACGTTCAATGGCGTAACACCAAACTTTATGAATCGTATCATTGAAAAATATATTAGGCTTCGAGGTGCATATATTCGATAGAAAATGTGTTTGATATTTGGTGCCGCCGTTTTTCCGCAATGAAAAAAAATTAATAATTTTATATATTCATACAGATTCTGCATTAAGTATAACTGAAACTTGGGAAGCGTGTACCCTTTTATTTTAAACTTAAACGATGAAAAGAAGACATTCCCGGTGCTTACAAAATCTGCCAGTACTGATAGAGAGAAACTCACGGTACTAAGTCAAATGTAAACCTAAATTAAAATAATATTAGCCAAAGGATACACAGGGCAATTTAACAGAAAGTTGGTTCAGAAACTTCACCATTCAACTCTCGGCAGCCTAAAACAAGACCGAAGACACCAACTCTTATTTAAAATAGCAAACCTAGCAATGTGGCCTTTAAGAGGCAGAACACGCTCTAATCTAAAGTAATAATCTCACAAAACGTCCCTTTATATGACAACTCATTTGCATTCTGGCCAGAAAATGGCGAGAAGTGACAGTACAGATATAAGGTATATCTCCCACATTCTTAGCGTGCCTTCGTGGTGTAATGGTCAGCACACTGAGCCGGTATTTCAGAGGTCCGTGGTTCGATCCCCGGCGAAGGCAGTGCATATTTTTCATGTCTCCTGCTTGTAATTAACCTAATGTCTCTACACTGGTGCCCGAACTAAAAGGGTTGTGGATGATGACTCTCCACACCCAGGATTTGGCGACTAGGTCCCCTAAAACCCTAGTCGCCCTTTAAAAAGGGGAGTATATAAGGTATATCTCCCACATTCTTAGCGTGCCTTCGTGGTGTACTGGTCAGCACACTGAGCCGGTATTTCAGAGGTCCGTGGTTCGATCCCCGGCGAAGGCGTTGCATATTTTTCACCTCTCCTGCCTCGTAATAACCTAATGTCTCTACACTGGCACCCGAACTAAAAAAGGGTTGTGGATGATGACTCTCCACACCCAGGATTTGGCGACTAGGTCCCCTAAAACCCTAGTCGCCCCTTTAAAAAGGGGAGTATATAAGGTATATCTCCCACATTCTTAGCGTGCCTTCGTGGTGTAATGGTCAGCACACTGAGCCGGTATTTTAGAGGTCCGTGGTTCGATTTCTGGCGAAGGAATTGCATATTTTTCATGTCTCCTGCTACTAAATAACCTAATGTCTCTACACAGATTCAAAACATAAAATAACTGGTTATTCAATTAAAAGAAAACCTCATAGCATATTTAATGCTTATCTTAATTCGGGTTATTCCATTAGGAATTTTTCTTTTTTGTTCACTTTTATTTATGAATTGCTTTCAATTCATAAATTGCTAATTATACGAAGTGAGAAAAAATTTAGTCCTGTTTCAATTATTTAAGTTTATTTCAATCAGCAGTTGTTAATTTTCTTTTAATTAATTTTGCTTTGCCATAATAATGCTGTTTTCTTATTCTAACCGATTTGGCTGTGTGGATAGAGGTTATAGTGGCTTTCTTAAAAACCTGTCTTTTTTTGTAATATTTAATCGTCTCTCATCAATTGCTTTCGTTTATAAAAATCGCTTTTCATTTTATAACCTCTCAATCACGAAAAAAGGACAAGTTATATGCATTTCAATGTCTGATTCTCAATTTTAAGAAACATTGGGCTGATTTCAATGGAATATTTCATTTAAATGCATTTCAGTTAAAGCGAGTATTTTGCTTTTAAGGTAATGAAAAACAACTTAGAATATGCATATAAAAATAAAAACAGTAAAACAAGCAGATTTCGTGCTTTAAGCATAGTGCTGCTGTATCACAACAATAAGTTCAAAGCACTTCAAGATGTATAGTTTTAAGGTTTCTTGGCATTAATTTAACCAGTTATTTTATTTTGGATCTTTATTATCTTTACTGTCGCTTTCTTCCTTTAGTTTTGCCACCACCAGAATGGAAATAAGTTTGCGCGCACTTTAAGGTTAAGGTTTTGGATTGTAAGACAGAGCGTGTTCTGCTATTCGAGGCCACCTTACTAAGTTACTAAATCGGATGACATTTGTAGTCTGCGGCCTTGCATCACAATGACCAATGGTTCAATACCCCACCGGTTAGGTTTTGAGACACATTTGCGTTAATTGATCTGTGTAATCTTTGTCTAAAAGTTTACTCAAAGCAGTTTTTACATTTGAGCATGTAAGCACCAAGTACGCCATCTTTCCTTATTTAGTTTTAAGAAAAGTGTCTTTTACATCCTTCTCGAGCTTTAATTATTACGTAGAGATCATTCACTTAACGTCTAACAACAGTTTCGTCGCTATTGAATGATTGATTAATTGCAAAACATTCAAAACTCTATTTAGCATCGATTTTGAATTCATTAGTCTTAAATTATTATTCAAGCAAATCACATAAAGCAAGTCCTCGTGCATGAACTCCATGTATGCATCATGTATAATATAATTGGTTTGTTTTAAGATTTAATATATACAAATTCTGGAAAACCTGAATGCTTAAAAATTTGTGCTTTTACTAACAAACAACTGAAGGAACAATTTCTTGAATTGCAAGAATAGTTCAAGAAAAGAAGCAAATAACCTGTTAAGGAAATATTTCTCCTTTATTCCCTAATGGAACAAAGACATCATTTAAGAAAAGAACATACAGCATCTCTCAGAATCTGATCAAAGAATGCATTGAAAATGTGCTTAAAGATTTTCTGAACAATGATTTACTTTGAAGATGTCTTTCAAAGCTTCTGTCTGGTTGTTTAATAAATCAAATAAAAAAATTAAGAGTTAAATTTATTTACTTTTCAAAATTTATTATTTAACACAAAGGAGACAATTTTAATATGAAAAAATGGTATGTTTTATACCCATGCATTACAATATGATTGTTCAATATTTCCTTTAGCCTAATAATTTATTAATATCTCCTTGCTACGTACTGCTAGTAAATATTTCCGTGTGGCTGAAAAATAACGCACTGAACTACGTTTTTGAAACTGCATATATTTTTCTAAACTGCTTATCTAGTTTCTTTTTCTAGCTAACATCTTTTTTTTTCTGTAAATATTGCCTCCTGTATTTTAGGTTGAATAACGAGCGAATATGCATGGTAAAAATGTTATCCCTCTAAATTAAAGTGTCTTTTACATTAAAGAAAAATTACGACATCAATACATCAAATAATATCACGCAACATGTATCTGCAGACATTATAAATTATGTGAATTAACGTAATGTTTAAAAATTTTCGAGGTATTGTTACTAGACAAAATGATCATATGTAACTGAAATCAAAAGTATAGGAAGCTGGAAAAGTAATATTTTATAAACTCGTTTCTTGTATAAAATATCAAATTATAAGTCTAATTATAATTAAACTTCAAAATAATTTTCAGACTTTCTCCGTAAAATATTAGTCCACAAAATTATCATTTGTAATAGCTAATAATATCGCATTGTCAAGTACTAATGCCCCGTTTATTTTAAAACATCGTTTTCAGAAGTACAAATTATGGCTTTTCTTTAAGCGCACATTGTGATTTTCGCATCTTCACGTTTATCTTTGAACATATGTTATGGCTTCCACTCTTACACATTATGGCTTTGACGCGCACATATTATGGATGTTTATCAGTATATTATCAGTAAAAGACAATCATTTGATGGTTGATTTATAAAGAATATAAAAAACAGACTTTGGCAATTTATTCTTTTCATTGTTGCTTTAGTAATAATGAAAAGATTGAATATTATATTCTATATTAAATTATTTCGAGTGTTTTAGTGTAGAGATGAAAAAAAATGCAAACTGTCATGGACTGTTACATTTTTTAAAGTAATTCAAATATTCCCCTTGGTAAGCAGAACCTGCTTAATATCTGAATCTGATAAGTCTCAAGCCTCCCAGGATTCTTTCGTACAGTCTTGAAGCTGTGAATAACTGTAAAGAAACCGGAATGCAGATACTGTAAAATGATTTCTTTCCTAACACCGTTTACTGTTTTGTGTTATTTATATTATACAAAGATTTCTTTCTCTAAAATACCTTTTGGTAAATAATATTAATTTCTTATACGGAATAAAACATTTACCAGACATATTAAGATAATTTATTACTTAACCTTTCAACTCCTTTAATACAAAGCAAAACATATGTGCTTAGTGTTACTTTGGTATGTACCCATTTCTGTTTTACTTCTTATGAGATTCTTTCATTGAGTATGCGCCATAATATACATAAGCAAGTGACTTCTTTTCCTTGTGAAACATGTTTAAAAATGGAGGCCCGTTCCTTTGTCTCTCTGATACCTTCGTTTTTACATGAAATGTAATCTTATATCCTCGGATTAATTTTTTATGCGACTAATTATTATTGAATCATTCATTAAAAGGAAACTATCATTGAATATAAAATCAAGTAGGAAATTTAAACTAGTTTTCGAGGCTTTTGCTAGTTCAAATTTAAATATTTCCTTAAAGCTATATTTTCACTTTTTCCTCGCTATCTCGCTAAATGTATATTCGAGTTAGAAATTTAATTTGAAATTGCTAAGTCAGTTTGACATATTAATTCCTCATGAATATATAACACGCGAAACATGACGAAGCGTTCAGTGTCAGTATGTAAAATTTAACGCTTTTATTTCGTGAAACACTTTTTTATAAGGACCCAGCAGAAGATCTCTTACCTTGCGCCGAACAGGAACGAAGCGCAACTATAAAACATAAAAGGGTCAGACAGGACCACCACGTGGTTTTACTGGGAAAGAACATCGCTTCGCATTTCTTCTCCACCGACTCCTTTTAAGTCCACCGCACTTCACTCTCTCGATCTTCACCAAGACTGAGGTCCTCACGATGCTCTTGCGCTTCTTCTAATGTATTAGAGATCTTTAGCGCCATCTATCGGTATGCCGGAGAGTATTATCAAGTCCCGAAATATCGATCGTCGCAAGTTTCAAACGGTAGCGAGTGGAAAGAAAAATAGATAGCTGATATTTCAGCTAGGTGAAATGAGTGGATTTTATTGGACAACGGATTGTGCCAAGTTCGATTTCGTCTCCGATATGGGACGACATTTTTCTTAGAAAGGGGGTCATGCACTTCCCGGTCCGTTGAATTGTTTCGTTTTATTTCAACGAATAAAAGTGTGACACCGTTTGGAAAAGCTAAAAGAAAACGCAACAGTCTTTTATCCCTACACTCTTATCAGGCTCGAGTTTTCATCAGCCAAGGATTGATAGAAAGATAACTGATCGCTACTGTTAAGGAAAACGTGATAAAATAATGATAAATGAGGAAACTTTCACCGGTATAGTCGAGTTTAATGGCTTAAAAGATAATATGGTGTAGGCCAAGTCTGAGGATTTTTTTTTCTCAATGAAATGTACTGAAAATACAGTCGAGCTTAAAGTACATTAATATGAGCTGCGCGTGTCCTTTTACTTGCAGATTTCTTTTTTTTAATAAAAAAAGAACAATTTTGGAAGCATTTATAGCAATCTGAAAATCTAAATTATCAAAATGTCTATTCAGTCTATAGATTTGGAATAACGCAGAATTTTAGGATGTTATGAATTCATAAAATACGTGAATTATACTCATTTTCCCATTTACGACCATGAAATGAAGGCAAAAAGTTGACAGTTATCAAGATATTCTTACAGAAACATTTTCAGACGTAAGAAATAAATAGATGAGAGATAAAATAATTGTAATTGGTTAGATAAGTTAATTGATTGTGTTAAAGCAACTCGAGGGCTGTCTGCCTGTATGGCGAGATGCCTCCACGGAATGTATTTTAAGGGAAACTGGCTCGTATTTACGTTACACATGGGAAAAACCAATCGCGCAGTCAGCCCATCGTCGGGATCCGATCCCAGGTCCCCTCCCGTTGCTATGGTTGCTGTAAACTGCTTTCTGTTGCTAATATTACTTGCTTAAAATTTTTAGTCCGAAGGGCGTTAGCCCAGAAGGGCTGTTAATTTCGTTTTGGCATTTTGCGTTGAAAACTTTAAATGTCGGTTCACTTTTCAAACTGTTGCCACAAAATATTGCAACCCTGTATTATATTTAAAGAAATTAAATAATGAAGAATCTGCATAAATGTATGTATGTTTCTCGCATTGTGATAAACCAACGGTACCTAGAGCCATCCAATTTTGAATAACGTACGTTTCCACCAGAATATGGGCATCTGGAAGCCTGAATTTGGAATTTATTTTATTATCTGTTTCATATTTTGTAAAACTTTAACGACTTTTTGATTAACAAACTCAACGATTTCAAAGCGATCAATCGCAATACTGAACGGGAAAAAGAACATTTTTATTTCTAGCGCGTGAGACTGTGTATCGGAAATTCTAAAGATATGCTCGTTTTAAAATTATTTTGCAATATTTCTGTCGAACTGCATTTTATGGTTTAAATGCGAAAAGCAGGATATTTAATAAATAAAGGTAACCCACAAAATGTTATAAAAAAGGCCCTTTGGGCGTAATGTAAAATCTGAAAGCTTTCAGATTTTTTTTTCCTTTTTAGAATTTCATTTTAATTGTTCGAGTTGCATGGTTGAATTATGTTTCTTCAAGTAATTACTTTAAAATTTAAATTTTTTTTATTCTAATTATGTGTTTTAATTATATTTATTAATATAAATTTTCGAGAATTTGATTTCATTTATTTGAACGCATTTCGTTTGAAAAAATATTATATAATCCAGACTACCTCGCATTTGAAAACTGCATGTATTGAAAAACAAAACAGAGCAACACACAGCTGACGCGCCTTTCAGAGGGACGTTCAGGAAACATACAAAAATGAGGAAGATGAATAATCGACATTTTAATTTGATCTGAGTTGCATACATTGTTTTACACAGTTTTGTTACTGTGCCTTGCTTTTCACAATATTATATTATTTTTAGTTTTTTAATATATTATTCATATTTTAGTCAAATGTTCTATTTTTAATGTCCCGATAATCAAACAGCAAAAGGTTAAAAAAAATATTTTAAATTTAAAATAAAATACTAAATTTATGCAAAAAACATTTCATCTTCTCTTTTACTTTTACCTTCTAATATTACTTTATGATTATCTGCTTTTACATACGCCACTAATCTATTGACCATTCAGTCAATCAAACTGAGCACTGGATTACTATACTCTCTCTTCCAGTTATGGTTATATTTCACGATATATAAAATAATGCTGTAAATTTTGAAAAATACAGCGTCCATTACGAAATGTCTGAAAATTATGATACATTTGTTGCAAGCATGCAGAAAAAGATTATAGTGCTTGAAGAACAAACTCAACTACTTCGTATACACTGTAAGTGTTTCTAATGCTACAATGTCACCAGTATTGTCATAAGTACGAGTAAGGCTAGGATGACTGTAAAAATATTTCTAACGATTCGGTCATTCGTGAGCAGACAAAATTAAAATGAATTTAAATTAACTGTATTTATTTTGCTGCTGTGAAACAGTCATAATGCTTGCGCCTTTTTGTGAATGCATAAATCATTGCATATGTTATTAATCTTTTTACGTTTCCGTTACAACACCACATATAAACTCTTTGAATACGAATTCAAAGGGTGTACATGCAAACAAATCATCAGAGTGCAGATTTTGCTTATCGTCAGTGTGGCATATATGTGAGTTTAGTTATTATTTTGGTGCAAAATTTCGTATTTAACTAATTTGTTGTGTTAAACGAACTGCTTCTTGAGTTACAAATTTTATGTTTCCTCATGGATATGGGGCTGAAACAAGACAGGATAATTAAGAAAATAGAGAGTGAAGGAAAAATGACGAGAAGAGCGCTTTAATTTCGGGGGCTTTAACTTCTGACACTGATCAAATGTGTTTGTAAGATTCTAATTCTACAGAGTCCAAACATAAAGAAGTAAAAGCAAACAAATATTGAAGATATAAATGACCGGAACACCCAAAATCAAAACTTAAAACCATTGATTTTGTTCAGAATAACAGGGACTTTGAAATGTAAGCAAACCTTTATGTCTAGTTTTTTCGATATTAATAAAAAACACGCTTTGCAGGCTATTTACTAACTGAGCTATCATATAGCTAAAATTGGTAAGCCATATTCAGTTGCTGAACAGTTAATTGTTCCAGCAGCCTAGGATATAATATGAATTATGTTTGGTAAAAAGGGAAAGATAGATCAAATGCCACTCTCTGATACAATAAGTGGTCTCAAAATGTACGAAATGGCGGATAACTTGGGAAGCGAAATTATAGCCAAAATTCAAAAACGTTTAATTTTCAGTCTTGATTTAAATGAATCTATAAATTACTAAAAGGCTGCACAACTAATTACAGAAATGAAATCGTTGAAAGCTTCCTTTTTTACTGCAAAGGAATACGTAAGAAGAAATCCTTAAACTAGTATGTTTTTACATCATGGGAAACAATATTTCTAGGGAAACGTTTTTGGGGTGCACAATGATGGAGCTCGTGCGGTGGTAGAAAATCATAGCAAACTTCTATCTCGGATCACAAAAGTCTCTCCCAATGTAACATGGGTTCACTGCAAGATTCATAGAAAATCGTTGGTTATCAAAACTTATTCCACCGAATTTAAAATTTGTCTTAGATATTGAAGTCAAAATAACAAATTTTATAAAGAAGTGTCTTCTGAACTCAAGACGTGTTTCCCAAATATGCAGAGGAATGGGCAGTGAGCATCAGTAACTTCTGTTAGAGAGGTGCGTTGGCTTTGGAAGGTAAGATCCTAGTGAGACTGTTGGAACTTAAAGATGAAGTGTTTGTGTTTGAAAATGGTAACGATAATCATAAAACATTTGTACATTTTTTAACTATTGAAGACTGACTATATAGGTTAGCTTACTTAAGTGATATTTTCTCAATCTAAACGTACTGAATTTAAGTCTTCAATGAGAACAACTAAATATAATTATGACTTATTTAGCTTTCATTATATTTATTTAAATATATCAAAGTCTTTATTATGAAAATTAATTTGTGTCTTGCAAGAAGATTAATTTTGCAACATTTCTTTCTTTATAAAAATTGGTTATAGAAAACAAATTAAAAGTAGTTCAATCAGTTCCAATTAAAAGAAGTCAGATCTTAAATGTCATTTTAATACTACTTATTTTATGGAAAATGTTTCTGACTTTGAGTGGATCCAAAATTTCTTTCAGTGTGTCTTAACCAAACATTTATCATTTACCTGAAATGAAAACACTGAGTTATCACCTGACCGAGAAAGAAAACGTGTTTTGAAAGAGTTTGAGTAAAACAATTTTTGACTTAAAGTTCAAAATTATTATCTAGAATTGAACTATTTGATGCAACTTTAAAGGGATTATTACCATGTGCGTCATGTCATATATGCAAGATGACGATATTCTTATATGGATATTTTATCTGAGAGATAAGCAGGTATAATATCGATGACGCTGGCATGTTTAATATCGATAACGGTATTATATCTGCGAGATGACGATATGCGAGACGACAATATTAACAATGATGTTCTCAACTGCTCTATCTGAAATCTAAATATGGAAACAAATTAGCAGTAGAGCTACCTTTAAGACTTAAAATGAGCAAAACAGCGTCAGAAACATGATTATTTCTAAGCAAGAAATAGACTCAGCAGACTCATTAAATACTTTTATTTTTATTTTTTAAGTTTTTTAAACTGAATTTTTGAAGCACCTATATATTATATGTCCTGTTTTAAAATTAATTTATAAATTATCAATGGCAGTTCATTTCTCAATTAAATGCTTGTCAACTACACAATTGATATTCAGTTTCTTGTACTTGCTTTGACACTAATATTTGTTTCCCATGAAATGAAATAAAAATTGAATTAACATCTTCTAATTAAAATAGAAGAGAAACACGCCAATGTGACGATCAAAATCGCTGAAAAAACCTTGTATTTGGCGTACATTCATCAAAACACTCAATAAATTTCGAGGGCAGCTACAGGTCCATTCTCATCAAGAGAACGAAACTTCTAGAAAAAGAAGGGTTTCCTTATTTTTGGTAGTACCTAGCACTAGCAATTAGAAATAGATTAGCGATTGTTTAAAGTTTTGGTCGCCATGTTACGTCGATGTCCAAAGCAGGGCCACACTGCCAAAATTTTGAATACCACTGCACTACAGCACTCTTCAAATCTTTATTGCCAGCTATCTAGAGTGTTTGTTGCATATTAGGATCCCTCATAGATTTTTGGATTTCACTGGTTAGTTCTTGAACGGTTTTTGCTCTCGGGTTTTAAGCAGCAATTGGTGAATCTTTAAGAAATTTTTCACCAAACCGTAGTTCCAGAGCATTAATTAAGGTTTCAGCAAATGATCATTTTTCGGCTGAAAGCATCAATGAAATATCTTCCTCTTCTCCTCGTAAAGCAACTGCAATAAAGTAATTCGTAAAGTAATACAAGGTACTTAGAGATGGTCCTACTTATTGTCTTCGAAATCATTTCTTATTGTGGTTTGTTTAGGTTCCATGATGATTTCTGATTTTACGGCAAGAGCTTCGTTACGAGGCGAATTGACTTACCTGAGATGTTACTGATAGCAGGATCAGTTTGACCGTCAATCTCGAAAGGCTGAGGCGAAATGTTACCCCCCTCCCAAATGTAGAAATTTCTACTATGACGTTGATGATTTCTTGAACAACAGAAAGTTTTACGCTTTCATTTTCTTGCTTTGTTCTGTTTTCTGGGTTACAGATAACTAATTCACAATTCGAACTCCAGTTCTTGCAAACTACGAATACTGCGATCTCTTCACAATCTGCCTCAAATAAGCAGGATAAAATAGAATAGATAATTTATTGCAAAACCAACAGCATAGAACCAAATAAACGGCTATAATTAGCACAGTGAGGAAGCAGAGATAAGTAAAATTCTCCTTAGCAAATGAGAAATGTCGCAGATTACCTATATCACTCACAGAGTCATCTCTAAAAAAATTCACGATTCACTCAGCTAACCCTATGAACCGCACTATTCTTTAAAATAAGTCAGTATTGAACTCTGAAGTAACTCAACTACTGGCTATCGAAGCCATTTTTATATACATGGTGTTTATAAAGTCCCGGACCCATTTTGATGTTTAATAACTCGTAAAATAATAAAGATAAATTAAAATTAATAACATAAATGGTTAGATAGACTCAAAAAGTTTCATGACCCTTGTCAATAACCCACGTATGTCCCCTTCGTCGCACGGAGAATATCAAGTCGATATTCAATTTCACGCCAGGTACCGGCAAGCATGTCGGCATCCACAGAGGTTATTGCGGTTGTAATTCTGGCTTTTAGGTCATCCATGTTCGACACTCTCCTCCTGTAAACGTTGTCCGTTACAAATCCTCAAAGGAAAAAGTCCAGCGGCATTATATCAGGTGATCTGGTTGGCCAAGGAATTGGACCTCCTCGCTTAATCCGTCGTCTCGTAAAATGGTCATTCAAAGAACTACGAACGATGGTACCCCAATGAGGTGGTGTACCATCTTGTTCCAAAAAGACATGTGGCTGAAGCTCTTCTAGTTGTGGAAATACAAAGTTTTCCAACATGTCTAAGTATACGACTGATGAGACCGTCTTTTCTGTAAAAACGAAAGGCCCAATGACTCGGTCGTGCATTAGTCCACACCACACATTAACCTTTGGGGAATTCCTTTGTGCCTCACGCTATTCATGGGGGTTTTCAGATCCCCATATGCACACATTGTGGCGCGATTAACAATGCGAGAAAGATGAAAGGATGCTTCGTCGGAGAACATTACAGAAACGTAGAGACTATCATCTTCTATCCTCCTTAGCATATCTGTTGCAAAGGCCATCCTCCTAGGCCTATAATAATAGGCAATAGTTGCCAAAAACAAAAGAGGGAAAAATGCAATTAATAAGCAGACGATATTTAGAAAAGTACAGATATTTAGACTGGAAAATGAAATTATCTGAAATTAACCACACGTGCAGTCGATATTTGCAAAAGTAAAGATATTCAAATCTGAAAAGGAAAATATATAAGTCACTCCATCAATAAATGCCATAAGTTTGTTTATATCTTCATTATTTTATGAGTTATTAAACATCAAAATGGTTGGCCTAGATTCGAGACAAACAGCATCCAAGTCTTTGAAATGTGCTTTACAAAAAATTTCCAGAAGTTTCCATGTTGACAAGAAACTGCCAAATATCTCCAAATTGGCGACGGCTTCTCAAAAAGGGTTTTTCATATATCTCAGCTTCTTCTTGCGTTATTATAATTTAAGTGTTGACCAATTTAGAATCACAAGACGTTAAATTCTGTGCATGAAACAAACACATGAAAATGAATTATTTGGCTCCAAACAAAACATTACACCCTAAAATTATGACGTAAAATGCAGCAAATTAATAAAAACATTACGTAACATTAAAAGAATACACAAAATCACAACATAATTAAATTAACTCACGTATTTATTTAAAAATAAAACAATAGTAATATTTTTCTAAGGTTCTGCGACCACCGCTTTCTTTTTACTGCTTTTCGTGATCAATATCGGTCAACAGACCGTAATTTCTGAAATAAAGCATGCATTATTCATGTATAGTCACAGGATTCTGAAATACAGTATAGTGATGCAGGAAAAAAGCACTTCGAAGAAAATAAGAATTTCTCTTGGATGAATTCTCCGTAATTTGAATAGATGCTTTACTTTTGAATTTTAAGTTTAGTATCTCTTTGCATGCACTGTAATGTATAAGTTATTCTAAATTCACTCGCTGTATGGTTTTATTTATCTGTATACTATATTCCACGCGCTATGTTAAAGGGTCTAAAGGTCGTTATGTGTGGTAATAGCAAAAATAACTGTTAGTACTATTTTCGTATTCAAATTTTCGCTATTACACGCACTTCGTGTACGGAATGTAAAAATGCCCCATTGTTAAATATACCTATTTTACTAACAGTTTCCAAACTACACTCTTTTACAAAAAACTCGAAGCACCAAGAAGGAGTTTTGCGATCGTGCCGAAATTTGCTATGCAAAAACATCTTGATCGAACATGCAAAAGATCAAAGTTTCAATGTAAATGAACAGGAATTGTGATCATAGCGCCCAATTCTCGAAGTATTAAACCAGTAACAGAGGCGGAAAATTTGTCATTTTTTGTTGTTGTTGTTGCTGCCATTGGAATTTCGTAAAGAAGCAACTAAAGATATCGAAGACCTTACAGTTAACTAAACGACTTCGAGCGTGAAGCTGGGTGGTCATACTGAGCAACAGGCTGCCACCTGCAGCGTACACATACTGCTGTGCAAAGTTGTTGACAGCAATGGTTGCTACAAGGAAATTGTCGACGAAATGAAGGCTCTGAAAGGCCAAGGAGCACAAATGCGAGGCAAGATAGGATGATTATCCAGGCCCAAACCGCCCCAACGGTAACATTGTCGACTATTCAACGCATTACAACCACATCTATACCTCCCGTGGTACCGTCCACCATCTCACGGCGCTTGTCTGAAGCGAGGTTACGCTCACAGAGACCTTTAAGACCTTTGACTCTAACCCCACAACATCTGCGGAGTCGTCTGGAGTGGTGCCGCAGCCGATTTTTATGGCTGCCATCAGACTGGCATCGGACAGCGTTTCAGCGATGAATCCCACTTTACTCTTGAAGCAGATGAGAAGATGACCACCTGTGTTCATGTCTGTAGAGGACGGGCCCAGCGGTCCAGGCTTTGTTTCACAAAGGTATACAACCATAACCCCTGGTGGGATGGTGTGGCTCGCTACTTCTTATAACAGTAAGTCCTCTTTATTCATTCACCGTACATCTTTAACAGCTCTTGATACCATCCTGCAACCGGTTGCATTACCCTTCATGTCACGTCATCCTGGAGCCATTTTCCAACAAGATAATGCCAGGCCACATACCACTCGCATATCTCTGAACTGTCTCCGTGCGGTTGATACTCTTCCTTGGCCAGCAAAGTCACCAGACCTTTCACCAATCGAGCATGTCTAGGATATGGTAGACCGCCAGATTCGGGCACCACAAAATATCGCAGATCTGGATCGACAACTGATGAATGCCTGGCAGAATGTGTCGCAGGATGACATTAAGAACCTCTACCACGCCTTGCCTTGACGAATTCAAGCGTGCATTGCCGCCAGGGGCGGTTCGACTAACTACTAATTTTAACACTCAATGGGTGATTGTGAGCCGTGAACAGATACTATGACCTTGATTTTTTAATCATTTTATTATCTGTGTATGAGCTATACACATATTCAGTTTCATCGAAAACAACCACTTTCTTCATGCGCTTCGATTTTTTTTGCAAAAGAGTATTATATATCGGGTTAGTAAAAAAGTAATTCGGTTTCTCAGTCTGAAATAAAAAACATTCTTTATAAAAAATTTTATCAGTCGAATAACTTCCATTTTGTTCTATGACCTTTTGCCATCTTTCTGGTAACTTTATGATCCCACGCTCTTCTGGACTATATCACCAAAAACCTCCAAGTAGAATTTGACCTCGACGTTATAACTGAAAGTTTTATTATTGAAGCAGTTTTATAAATTTATAAATGATAATCCGATAGTTCAAGGTTGGGGCTATATGGGTTACGCAACATCACTTCCCAACCAAGCTGCAGTAACTGTTGCTTAAGATGTGCAACTCCTCGCATTTTCGTCGTGGACTACGATTCCTTTGCGATTTGCCAATTATGATCTTTTCTCTTTCATTGCTTCCTTCAGTTTCATAAATTGTTGGTAGTAAACATCTGAGTTGATCGTTTGGTTCTTGAAAAAAGCTTAAAATACACAAGACCTTTGTAATTCCACTATATTGACAAAATGATCTTTTTCTGCTGCAGTTTAGTTTTCGATGATTTGTGTAGATTTATTATGCATAGACGATGATATTTTTCGATTAATGTTATGGTTGACGATCCATTTTTCATCCCCAGTGATAATTCGCTTCAAGCAAGGATCGATTGTGTTACATTTGAAATGCGTATGATACTGATTTGTTGCGTTAAGAGAATTTAATGGGAGCCCAAACATCCAGCCAGTCCTCTTGACACGTCCAAGACGTCTTATGTGATTTTCAGTTGTTGTGTGTGATGCATTGAATTTTTTGCAATTTCTTGCAGTGCTGTATAAGGATTCGATATTATTACGGCTTTAATTTTGTCGTCATCGACTTCAGAAGGTCGGCTAAAACGTTGATCATCTTCAAGCGAATAATCTCCAGAACGAAAGTTTATAAAACCAATTTTGAGTCATGCTTTCTGTTAAGCAATCAGCACAATAAACTTTCATATATCTCTTTGTAAGCCTCAGCCGCTTTCTTGCCTTTATGAAAATAAAAAAGTAAAATATGTTGAAAATATTTATTTTTTAACATATTTATAATTTTTAGTCATGTTAAAAGTGACTGTAAGCTAACAGTTGCAAACAAAAGTACGCGGAATTTATTTCTGTAGCATCCTAAACGTATCAGCTTCAAACTCCCAAGAAAAAATAAAATATAAGATTGATAGAACAACAAAATGAATACAATTATCTCTTTGTGTAAACCGAAATTACTTCCTTGCCAACCCAGTGTTTAAGGATTTTCAACTAACGCAGCATATTTATATAAATCCAAAAGTTAAGGCTTGTATCTTCTAAATGCTGTTTCATTTTTATGAGTCAGAAATTTTTTGTTGACTACATAATTTTTCTTCTATTCATAAAATAATACTCTGTAACTTTTAAATATGCATAGATGAAATCATAGCATAATCTAAAATTTAATTTCTTTACTTATGTGTAAAAACCCTCATGCAAATTCTGTTATTTAAGATTTAGCAACGATTTTTGTATTCACTTACGTCTAATGTCCATTTTCTACTATCTAGTTAGGGGAGCTTACTACGGTACCGAAGGCACCGGGTTCGAATCCCGGAGAAGACATGGATGTTTGTAAACGTTTCTTGTGTGGACTGGTGGGAGAGGAGAGAGGTGGTGGACCCCCAGTTTCCCCCTCGGGGTGCTCTCCCTTGAAATTGGGGTGGAAAATAGAAGTCCAACGTCTCTTCGGAGTAGGCTCTGGCAACCATTGTTCCACGTGATAATGGCACACGACAGCAACAACAACAACATACTAGTACATGAACATTTATACGCATAAACTTGAGAGGAATACGATGTTTTAAGTGTTTTAAATTGCAATGATAGGTACAAGAAAAATCTGATGTGTACACCACATGATTTCCTTGTACGGAATATTAAATTATACACATTTTTTCTTGCATTCCATTTAAACTTATTGCATTGAATTAAATCTACTTCGTTGATCGCGCATAAACCACAACTCTGATGCCCAAAACATATGGTGTATACTCTTATTTAATATACAGACAGAAATAAGACGTAAAAGAGCTGTGACAACAACTATCCATATTGCTGATTATCATGTTTCATTAATTATGTAACTGTATACAGTGATTTAATGAAAAGTATTTAAAATACAGTTCCATCACGGTTTTGAAAAATCAATAAAATTACAAATTTGCAGTAGTTTTAAGAAAGAATACCAGCATATTTCTTATCGCTGGTATTAATAAAAAAATGAGTAAAAAGAAAATCAGATTCAATAAACAAATCCAGATCGTGCAATTTTCAAAACTGATCAACATAAATTTCAGAAAAGTGTAACAGAAATTAACATTACTGCTGAAGCAACATTAGCTTTGAAAAATGAACATCAGGCACATATTATCGTTATAGTTATAAGGTATTTTCTCTCTCCTTTCCGCATGCTTTCGTGATGTAATTAGAAGCATACTCGATGCGTTTTCGAGAGGTTTGAGTCCCGGAGGAGGCACTGTTCCTTTTCCCCGTTTCCGGTTAGAATAAAATCTAATGACCCCAAAAGTGGAGTCCGAATTAAAAAAAAGGGTGGGCTATAACTCGTCACCACCAGGATTTAGAGACTGGGTTCCCTAATCCCCAGTCGCCCTTTGAAAGGGGAAGTATGCAAAATGTTTTCTCTTCTCCTTTCCGCATGCCTTCGTGGTGTAATTGGAAGCTTATTCTACGTGTGTTCGAAAGACCCAGTGTTCGAGTCTCGGCGAGGGCATTGCACATTTTGCATGTCTCCTGCTTCAAAAAAGCCTAATGACTCTACATAGTTACCATGCTGCGATTAAATGTGCAAGCGTAGAGTTTAAAAATATGTTAAAATTCCGAAACAACGGACTTCTATTAGTTTACGTAGTAAAGAACTAGAATTTTAGCTATCGATTTGAAAACATAAATATTTTATTTAAAACCAAGGTCTTACTTCTTGCAGCATGGTTTTAGAATGGGACTCATAGTCATATTTCTTTGCCTCATACTTACATGAGTTTCAAAAATAAATCTGAGATGAAAGAAATGAAATATCATGAAAAATACTTGCCATTTTTATGCGAATGATTTAGTATACAAGAGCCGATAAAGGATACATATACATACAAGTATATATAGCTAGTCTTATAATATATATTAGTTCTAATCATCTCTTGTTAGCAAATCAATAGTAGTTCTGGAAATATGACTGCAAGTGGAAATATCTTTAAATGCGTTGCCTAATCTAATTCCTTTATCATAAAATTAATCTATTTTCAGGAACATCGGGTTGTATGTAGGATTCTTTATTATATTACAGTAATATTTCAAATACTATCGTGATGAAACATACTATAGTGAAGGCACTTTCGAATGCTATCGCAATGTTTTCATAAAGCAACAGTATTACACTTATCTATGCAATCAATTTTCCGTTCATTATCTCGGTATTAATTAATCTTTTATCAATTATTCGAAACTCCATCACCTTTATGAGACAGAGAGATTGAACAGTAATTCAATCTAGAAGTAGGAAAAAGTGCTTCTTTATTTAAGTATTGAATTTAATTACGATATGAAGAATAATGCTGAGGGAGAAATGCAGTTACGCAAATAGAGTCTTAATACATATCTCTGGCTTGGTTGCTTAGTATTTAATCAAATATAAATTAATCATATACTGAAACTTAAATTTGCTAGACTTCTGTTGCTTGCAACTCATAATCATATCACCTGGCAGCATAAGTCAAAAAGACAGTTTTGAGATGACTTATTTATTTTTAATCTTTGTAAGGAAGTAATAAGGTACGAAAGCATTGTGTTTCCCTCAGAACGTTTTATTTTTTATTTCTACTTTTAATGCTGGAAATGTAGCGTTAGCATGTATAATTTTCCACTTATGGCATAATGTAGTGCGACGGAAAATGATTTCTCTTAATTGCAACTGAAAGCATAAGTTTTACCCAGTGACTTTTATTAGCAGGCATTACATTTGTAGTTTGTTAACTCAATTTTTCACTAAATTATAATTTTGTCTTGTTGTAGATATGTTGTAGAGATATACCTATATTAAGAACTTAGAATGTGACAAAGTTTTAAATGAAAATGTTCAGATAAACTGTTGAGAACACTAGTTTTTTTCTTACTTTAAATTATGTTTTCATTTTAGAATAAGTTTTTATTTTAACGAAATTTTAGAATGTAAGGACCTAAAACTAACAAATTTGCACTTTTACAGAACTTACACCAAAGATTTTACATCACGCTTTTACAAGATTTACATCACGAATGAATTAAGCGCCTCGTTTAAGTCTTTCCTTCAATTTTAACCCTCTAACCGGCAAAGCCGCATATATATGGCCTAGAATAATTTTTGTGATAGCTGTACGAACGTATATATACGTGCATATTAAAATACGTCAAAGAAATTACATCGTTCTCGAAAACATCGCGGTAAATAAAGCACCTACAAATCATCTTATGACGATAACATCGCACATCTGCAGTATTCAGATTTTAAAAGCTGTAAGTGCATTTTCGCATAATGAATTGGGAGCGCAAGAGGAAGAGGGATATTTTTATTTCTTTATTTCATAGTTTTGAGTGAACTAATAAATTGTTTGCTGAAAATGTAAGAAGGAATCTTAAGCATTTAAAAATTGAAAATGAGTAGAAAAATAAGGCAATTTATAGTACTTAATAAAATTTTTAAATTTACAAAGCTAATTAACAAAAGTTAGTAATAAATTAATCTTTTTCTTATAAAGTTTCACTGATAATTTTTCATGAAAAATACATTTTAAAAATGCTTAGAAAAAGGAAGACAAATAACTGCATGCGGTTACCTCCATACAAATTGATTATTATTATCAAATTATTTTCTTTCACATTTGTTAATCTGCTATTGTTGTAAAAATTATACCATGCTTTCTTTACTTTTATTGTTGAAGTGCCGTTAACATTTTCACCCTTTTTCCCTCTTTGCTTCTTGCGCTTCTAAATCGTTATGCAAAAATGCAGTTACAACATTTAAAACTTGAAAAACGCATATTTGCGATGTTATCATCATGCAATGATTTGTATGTGCTTTATTTTTTTACCTCGACATTTTAGATGACGTTGTTTTTAAATTGCGAAGTTTTTGAATCGCTTTATTTTCGACCACGATATTTTGTACCACGATGTTTTCTCTTTGCCTTTTTTTTCTCCTACGATGTTTTGTGTCACGGCACTTTCGCCTTGCGTTTTTTCTCTACAACGTTTTTGCTCGCGATGTTTTTGCAACGACGTTTTCGTTTGTAACCCACTCTCTAAGAATTGACTAATGCTTTTATACCAGCACTGAGCCTGTTCTCGAAGCTCAGCGCTTGCTTTGGAGAATGTTTGCAACTCTGCAACAGGGTAAAATAGAAAATGACTTTCTAATTGTTTCAAGAAGGTCATAACGTAACTTCTACCCTCGAAAATCATGGATGGTTTCATTGATGCGTCCGCGGAGTCTGAGATGAACCGAAGACTTCCAACGTACATCCTAGTGCTTGAAATCTTGGGGAGCGACAGGTTTAACGTTACTTGGTCTTGTGACAGGGTTCGTAATTAATCCGGGCGCCACATATAAGATTCCTACTTGGTTTGATACTGGACCTTTAATCTTATAAAACAACTTTTTATTAAACTGGGCTCGACTTATGGCGACCACGACTTATGGCCACGACTTATGGATAACCACGACTTATGGCGATAACTGCAGGATTAAATACATTACAAATTAATCTAAATGGTAATAATAAGTTAGTTTAACATAAGAACATTACAAGCTGTAAAATGTAAAGTGCATTTCATATGAAAGTGGATAATTAGTTAGAAAGTACTAGATCTTCGCACAGAACTGAAACCATAAGTTATAATTCTGGTTTGGCGTATCTGGCGTATACAGCAGTTACTTATTTGAAAAGACCCCATTTCAGTTCTTGAAATATTTAAATGATGAATGGCTAATATGAATAATATTAATCCATAAACAATCCTATAGATTTCTAAAAATAAATCAATTCATTTGAAAATTACAGCGCAGTTTCGTAACTGCTTTCAGAGTGTCTGAGGGAACGGATTCTATGATCAAAATATTAGATTTTTCAAGATCAGGTATTGAAAACATTCGGATGGAAATGTTTGAAATATTTTAAAACTTCTAGAAACTGAGCTTCCACTTACAAAGCCAAAGACGTCATGATGATCCACTTAAATAGATTACAAGGGCCACTCGAACGAACGAAGTGAGGAGACTAACTAAATTTCAAATCCTTTCAGTGAAGAATTCATTAAACACCTTCAAAATTAACATTCTGTAATAAAAGAACGATTTTCTGATCATATTTGTTTACTGTATTAATCGCAGTTTATAAATTTGTAGTATTAATATAATATAGTAATAATAAGCTACATTGCGAGAATAATAGCGGGGTGGGAGTCGTGCAATCTTTTTGCTCGTTTACAAACAGGTAATTTTTTAATTAATTTTAAGCAGTGATGTATGGTTGTAAGGTAAAAGAAAAAATAATTATTTACAAAACATACTTACATTTTGATGGTTTATTACGTGGTGGTAAGAAAAGTTTATTTTAATAGATGAAAGGGACATTACCCCAGAAGGGCAATTAGTCTCGAAACGGCCTTTCGCGTTCAATCACTAAAAGTCGTATATTCGTTTCCAAATTGTTGCCGTCCAATGTTACAGCAGTGCATTACATTTAAAGAAATTAAATAATGAAGAGTCTGTGTGAATGTACCTATGTTTTTCGCAGTGTAAAGAAAAAAGACACCTACAGCCAACAAATCTTGAATAACATAGTCTTCCATTCAAATATGAACACCTGAAAGCCTGAATTTGGAATCTGGAGTTTTTTTATTATTATTATTGTCAATTTCATATTTCTAAAGAATTCTAAATAAATGCTATTTTTAGATATTTTTAGCCTAAAGAGACATTAGTCCATGTATGAAAATGAAAAGAAATCTCCTTTGGGCGTAATATACACTCATGTCCATAAATTAAGGATAATGCAAAATCAGGCAAAGGAAGAGTTAGAAGCAAAACAAATTTGACGTATTTGTAAAGCTTATTTATTAAACAAAAGGTAGAGAGCAAAAAAAAGATGCTATATGTTTGATATTATTAAAAAAATTAGCGATTTTTTCTCCCTCGAGCAAATTACAAAAAAACCTATTTACAAAAACCCAATTCACATGGTTCGTATGATTGTTAATACATTGTATGTCTCCCAGACGATGCAATACAGTCCGTACAACGCCTAGGCATGCTGAGTATCAAATTATCGATCTGATCTTGGGGGATATTACACCACTCAAAAAGCAATGCTCTCCGAAGTTCCGGTAGACATGTAGGAGGAGGTTGACGGGCTGCAACTCGTCGGCCAAGCATGTCCCACACGTGCTCTACTGGATTCAAGTCCGGTGAGAATGCTCGCCAGTCCATACGGGTGATATCCTCCGATTGAAGGCATTCGCTTACGATGTTTGCACGGTGAGGACGGGCGTCATCCATAAACACAAATTGTGCGCCCATGACGCCCCGAAACAAACGTACATGTTGTTCCAGAATGACGTCCCGATAGATTTGGCTTCTCATGGTTCCAATTTGAACACGCAGGTCAGCTCTGGAACCCAGAATAATTTCACCCCACACGAGCACTCCTGCACCACCGTAACGGTGTCGTTCAATGATGCTTTCTTGGTGGTAACGGGTACCTGGAGCTCTCCATATGAAAGTCCGGCGAGAATCAGACTGCAAGCTAAACCTGGACTCGTCGGAAAACATAACACAAGCCCACTGTTGCAGTGTTCACAATGCATGCTCTCTACTCCAGGCTAACCGCAGGCAACAGTGAGTTGCAGTAAGTGGAACGCATCTGACAGATCTACGAGCATATAGACCAATCTGCCCTAAGCGTCTGTACACGGTCTGCCTTGAAATTGTCGTACCAGTGGCTGAAGAGAGGTGACGAGGCAGGTCTGAGGCTGTGCTCCGCCTATTACTTTGGGCAGTAACTGCCAAATACGGGTCCTCATTCGGCGTTGTAACTCTGGGGCGACCTGTGCTGTAAGGTCTACTCACATCACCATCATCTTGGAATTGTTGCCAAAGCCTGCAGATGACACTCTCTGCAATTCCAAGTTCGTCTGATGCTTCCAGTTGGGTCCGCCCACATTCCAGACGGCCGATAATTCTACCACGTAAAAAATCATCCAAATGCGTCCTTTGTGTCATAACTATTCGGTTATTCCACTGAAATGCTTATGAAGCGCCTGCGAACAATTTTACTTCTTTTCCTGTATTCCTTATATATCACTCTCTTACACTCTCGTCATTGTGACGTACCATCGGTGTCATCTGGTTACTTCCTGAAATTTGCATTTGATTCTTGAAGATGTGTGTAGTGATTTTACTGGTGATATATTTATTTTAGAGTTCGATTTCAATTAAGTTTCAACAGTTTACTTTAAACAAAACAAATACAACCAAATTAATAAAACTGAAGCTCTGACAAAACTGAAGTAAAAACTGAAATTATGAAACAATGTTACATAACGCAAACAATAATTTAAAAATTCGTTTCTTTTAATATTACGTGTGATTCTAGTAATCGTAAATTTCTCTTATGTTTTACCTTAAGAAAAAGACAAATCGGCCGAAAAGACTAAAAATGCGTAAGTTCTTTGTGCATTTTAGTGAACACAGCTTTCCCTATTTTCAAAATTATGAGAAAATTTTATATTGAAAAGCGTGAAGAAAACTTGTGTTGTAAATGCAATATTTATTGTATTATTACCCAAACCATCTGGACCTAGCGCTTTCGTTTTAGCATGATGACTAACTACCTGTTTAATTTCTTCATTCGTGAAGGAAAAATCGTTATTAGCATTATATGGATAGTAGTTAAATGTACTACCTTTTCCTCTACTATGCCTTCAGCCAGTCATCTGGAAAAATGAAGTATAAAACTTTAGTAAGTATATTAAAGTGACATTTGCTCTGTGCAAAATTTTAGAGGTATGCAGATGCAGTTCAGGAGAAGTGAATAGGTTACTCTAGTTACTTTAAACTTTATAACATATGTCTTTTTATTTTCCGTGCAAAATGTTCCTAAAGTTTAATTTCGCTGTGAAAATCATTTTTATATACACTCACGTTTGTGAAAATTGCAACACCAAGAAGGAATCGTCATAATTTGCAATTTAA
>KK112014.1:0-16761 GCA_000611955.2 Stegodyphus mimosarum | reverse complement strand
CACGATACGACAATCCAGCTTCACGAAGGCCGATGATTCTCCCTCGTTCAAACTCTGTAAGTTGTTCAAATCTCGCTCTCTTTCGTCGACGAGGCATAAGTACAGATTGAGTTAACGTTTACCACTAGCAGATAACCACCGATAACCATACACGCCTCGCTACAGCCGTCTATTTATTCGGATCCATCAGCCGTTCAGAGGGCGCTGCTCAGCATACGCATGCGCTACGGATTTGCAATTCTAATCATTTGCATATCATGCGCTACTTTGCATTTCCTGAAAATTTCAGCTCACTCGCGTAAGTCCTTCATGGTGTTGCAATTTTCACAAACGTGAGTGTATATAGTTTGCTTTCCTCTTGCAACTTGTCTGAAACATTTTCTGTATTCAATTTTTTCAAAATGTTCCCACAGTGTACTTTCGCTGCGAAAATCATTTTTTATATATAATTTGCTCTTTACTCGATAAACTTGTCTAAAACGTTTTCTGTATTCAATTTTTGCTGATTTCAGTATTCTTGTGACTTTCTGACTTTACTCATTTCCAGTCTAAATTCTTCATTCCAGCAGCTTATTTTCTTAAAATTCTTAGAAATTTTAGTTGGAAGCTATTTTTACACATATTTCTTGCATTACTTCTGGTGAAGAGTTTAATCAAATATTGTGTATCCAATAATATAAACGATTTCCAAGGTACTGTAGTTTAATGTGTATTTTCCATTGTTTTATTTTCTTACGTGGAAGTTAAAAATCATCTAAGAAAGAAAGTAGAGGAATGAATAGAAGAGGATAGTTGGGGTAATAGCTGATACATTTATAATCAGAGCGGCTTGCTTTATCCACACCCCTTGTGTTTTAAACAGGATAAGCTGCAAATGTAAAGGCAAAAGTTTAATCTGACCTTTCTTTTCTATAAGTTATTTCAAATAACATTATTAGGACTATTACGAAAAATAAAAAATTATTTATTATTGTATCAATGAGTGATGGTATGGCATCCTTTTGTGGTGGTGTATAATTGATACTAAAGAAAATACGCTCTAGGCGTCGAAAAGAAACTTACATGTGCCCAATAATTGCTGGCCTACAGTAAAATTTAGTACATTGCGTCAATAACCCTAGAAAGAGAAATATACAAAGCTTTTCACTTACCCACTACAATGAAGTCTGTGCCGTATAATAAATACACTCGTAATGATATCAAATTAATTTATTTAATCATTCATAAATGAATAACATCTTACTCTAGATTAAATGTGGTATATAAGAACGTTATCACTCCAAACACTAGCTACTCGCGCAACACGTGCATCCAATTACTGTCGGATATAATCTGTCCACATCGCAGCTACCGCTCTTTTTAAACATTAATTTATTCTCACTTACACTCGAGCTGTCAAGCTACTCACGATGTATGTCTTATTTTCTCCAAAAGAGATTCGTAGGGATGGAACTGACATCGGTTATTAAGTTTGAGCATTAAGCCTTTTCAGCTACATCACACTTTTCGCAAAAATACGCGTAACATGCTCCATTTACGACGAAGGAATGCACAAGAATATCAGAATAATAAAACTACGATGACATACACAAATGTTGTAGAAGAACATCGCTCTGAAAACATTTTAAAAAACAGTGCTGACATGCTTATTAGGGCTGACTTGCTTTTTTTCTCGTCCTCAGCACCTCGTGCTATTTCTTTTACCCTCAACTGCGTCTTATCTTCTCACACTCCATTACGGGAAGAGCAAGGGTCGAAATCCCACTCTCCCGTTTAGCGTCGTCGTCAGAAAGACAACGAAAAAACAGTTCCGCGAGAATTTATTCCCGTGTGCAGTTATTCGATTACTATTCAACGATTAAATGAATGACGATTAAATCCATCAGTGAGAAAACTTTTATCACACAATGAAATCTTAACAGTGGCCATGAAGGCACAGTTCTTACACTCGAAATAAGAAAAATGCCATATGACGCTATATCATATGGAGCTTGCAGAGCTATATTCGGGGAGTTTTTTGAGAAACACTAAAGACCAATAAAGCTATTCAGGTCTTTTATTTATTTGTTTTACTAACTGCTTCATACACATGTCTCAAAATACTCAAAATATTCGCTGTTAAATACTTTACCAGTTGGCAGAAATTATTCATGAGAACCGTCATAAGAATGGAAGAAAACTATTAACGTTACCTTGATTTTCGGTTATTTAACTTTTACCTCATGAAAAATAAATAGTCTACATAAATACTTTAAATACTCTACATAACAAAATGATCAAAATTAAATGTTTTGAATGATGTTTGAAAAGCGAGTAGCAAAACTTACTTTTCACAAGACAAGAAAAACTGAGCCACTGTAATGTTACTAGAAAGGGTAAGTTATTTTACTTTTACTCCACGAAAAGTACCGTAAGTATATATAAAGGTACCGTAAAGTACAGTAAATATATATATATATATAAAGGCAGCGAATGAAAAACCACTTTTCAAAAAAAATTCTTTGAGAAAAAAAAGTTGCTTTTGAAAACTTAAATGAGGCAATAGTGGCAATTTAAGCAATGAATGAATGTTGCCCATTCTACCATTCGGGCCTGCATTATTTTGTTCACCAACTACTTTTATTCTTCGCAGTCGACTTGTTGATTCAATTCTTTATTTTTGTTTTGGGTGATTTATTGCATACATTTCTATTTTGCAGAAAATTTTATAATTTTGTCCAGGTTTAAGAAGAAAATGAGCCCTGTTTGCAACTTATTTCTTATTCCAGTACCTGAAAGAAATCAAGATGCAAAATGAAAATAATAAAACACCTTTCTTCAACAAATAAACAATAGCAGTAACAAAAAGGAAAAGAACAATTGAAAATATAGATGCAGAAATAATATTTACGTTTTCCGTCTTCATTCACAAGAAACTTTACTGTTATTACTTTGGAAAATTTCATTTTTCCATGATCATGGTACGCTGTTACATAAATATCGCAAGATGACTTTATTCGAAATTTAATAAGAGCTGAAAAGAAAAACATGTCAAAGCCAAATTCTAAGAACTTCATGTTCTTACACCTATAAATACATTTTAATTTCTACTGGTGAAAGAGAAGTTCTATTTCTTAAGAACAGTTTTCTGTCGTTTAATAAATTTATAAAATGAAGTCATTAAAAATAGTAAGTCATAGTAAATTATTATTCAAATCAAAATTTATTAAGCAGGAATATTACTAAAACGTAGAGTGAATTTTCAAACGAATCGAACGAAGTCCATTTCGATTGAAAACCAAAATACCAAAGTATGTCTGGTAGAAAAAACGAAAGAAAACCAAAAAATGTCTGGTAAACAGTATTTGTATGTTTTCCTGATCTTTTATCCTGTGTTGAATTTCAAAATGCATTTGAAAGCTATGAATGAAATCATTTTCCTATTAAATTCAATAGTTTAGGAGGAACATAGTTGCATTGCTTCCATTCTCTCTCTAGAAAAAGGATTCCTAGAATTTGATAATCACCTCTGATTGACCAGACTGTAAGAAAGTAACTAAACTGTATACATGCTGCAGGTAATGAAAGCCACTACACGGAGCGGGTCCCAACTGAGTAAGGACGAGATGGACGATGCTTGGAGATGGAAC
Organism: Stegodyphus mimosarum; assembly: GCA_000611955.2. Taxonomy (NCBI): domain Eukaryota; kingdom Metazoa; phylum Arthropoda; class Arachnida; order Araneae; family Eresidae; genus Stegodyphus; species Stegodyphus mimosarum. Next base: position 13,132 of record KK112014.1, on the reverse strand, counting down.
GAACTTTCTTGCCGAAGAACCGGTTCCCACACTCCCGTATCAATGGACTTGGAAAGTAAACTCTACACTGAACTGCTCGACCAGTGTCACCACTCCCAAACGACTAGATACCCTGCAGGATGGGACTGGCTATGTGCCTGAAGATCTGACTAGTCTTTAGAAATGATACTTGCCAGTACTACGTCTTTCTTTCAGGCTTTAGACAGAATACGGAGGACATCGAATCTGCACGATCAGTTGCCCAGAGGCTATACCGCTAATGAGACCGAAGTTTCGGGACTTAAGCCAATCTCCCTTGGTCCAATCATATAAATGATCTTTCCTTGGGGTTCGAAAATGCCAGGCTTGCGTTTTTGTGCTTCCAGAGTCGCTACTGTCATGCTTAAATACTAAGCCAATGTATGCAGCTCCCACAGGGTGATGAAATAGTAAACCTGTCAGAAAATTATAGTGAATATAATGATTGGTTTGTATTTTCAATTCTTGACAAACTACTTACGCTAACACAAAGTGCATGCAAATAATTTCTAATCGATCCATATAATCAAAAAAAAATTTTTTCCCAGATTGGGTCTTTGTTACATCTTGTTCTCCTCCAAGGTTATACAAGTGTAATTATATATGTATATGTTATACAAGTATAATGCTAATATATGTATGCTATACAAGTGTAATGGTAAAAAGCAAGCGTAATAGAGCAGAAAATGAAGTTTATCAAAGTTGTTAATGAAGGCAGGAAAAAATAGATATAGCTTCAAAGCTTGGAATTTCAACCTCCAAGCTTACCAACATTTTAACTCGATGCTCAACATTTTAACTCTGCACGAAGCGATAGAAAATGGTTTCTGGCGCATTTAAGAAGAGTATGATGCTTTGTGTTTTCACTTATTCATGTGCAAAGTAAGTCAAATAAAATGATCCTGTTTTATATGATAACAACATGCAATTTAATTAGCACTTACATCATTTGTCATCAAATTAGACTCTGCGAGATTCCTATCATATGTGATAGATGCTGTATATAACATATTTTGCTTTCGTAACACATATCAATTAGCAGCCCATTTCAATCCACACAATTTGAAACATATCAACCGTGACCGACATGATCACAAGGATAATACAGATTATTTTAGTCACCGTGCTCCGATCGTAATTTTGGAACAAAAAAAAGGCATAGGGATTGATGTCTAGGAAATTTAAAAGCCAGGCAACGAAAGCATTACCTTGTAAGATCTCGCTGCCCCAATTTGTCAGAAACTGGTGTGGTGACTGCTACTATGTGTGAATACACAGAAACGTAAGAAGAGGTTGAAGCCCTTTTATTTTTAAAATGACAAAGGCATCTACTTGACGCTCACAAACTGCGCCAACCCGGCGGTTTTAACTAAAGCAGAAAGTAAAACTGAAAGTAACAACTAGGTGAACAAATATCAAAGCACTACCGATGAGGCTCTGCGATCCTAAACTAACCGCGTTTTTAATTACCGCTGAGATTCAGCAAGATTACTGATTAAACAGTTTAAAACTAGCACTTCTGCAAAGCTAGGCACACAGGACGACACGCGCTGATCTAAATTCTATTAAGCAACCTCACTAGCGTAACTTTAAAGCAAGACTCTCACACTCTGGTTTCGTCTACTATTTAATTCAACTAGCTTCCGCTAAATTTGAATAAACTGCGCGTGCTGCTACAATTTACATACTCTGGTACGGACATTTCTAGGGAAAAATGAATGCTTAACGGGAAAGATAACTTAAAATAAATGTTACTTAAAATAAATATAAAGCCTACAACCTTTTAAAATAAATGTGAGTTAAAATAAATATAAAGTCTACAACCTTTTTACTCCTTTAAAAGAGACATTGGATATGTCACGTGAAAGAAAAGGTTTAAGCTCTGGTCATCTGAAATACATTTCTTCGGAAAGAACCTTCTTGAGTAGAAGCTTAATTTAATGTGTCATAGGTAAATTCGCGCCAGTTACATTGTTTGCTATAAGTATTTGGAAAAGGATACGTTTTTTGACTTAATATAGGTTATGAATCTTTTCGTGGTTCAAAGACATTAAAACTCAAAATATCTGTATTAATTATGGGCTTTGGGTTGAAAAAAGGGGAGCTTAAGTTTTTGCAAGTAAACCTGGATATCTTGATTTTAAAGACAGAAGAGAACATAAGAGCAGATTTAAATCTTAGTACTACCTTTTACTATAAACTGCAATGGACAGCTTACATTTCTTTTCAGACTCACAGCTGATGGATGAACTACCTATAATAAATGAATAACCTACCGCGAATGAATAGCCTACCTATAATGAATGACGAATGGACTAATTTGTATACTACCTTGAAATTATTCTATTCAAAATATGATGCACGAAATATTTACTGTAGGGATGGACTGATAAAGAGACAAATTACTTTGCTTGCTTTTCTAATATTATTTTTAAACTGTAAATTTTAAACGTTAATTTATGTCTTTGCCGGTTGATAAAGAGGCTATTTTACTTATTTACTTTTTTTGTTCCACCAACCCCCTTCCCTGACTAGCGTGCAAATGAAGGATGTAAATTTGATTTTCATTCTTAATTTTGGTATATGTTTTACACCTCTATTTCTTGCAGTTTGCAACTGTGCTTCGGTTTATTTATTTTTTCATTTGGTTTATTCCGAATGGAATATGGAATGAATTTTAACACTATTTTTATTTTATTTTATTTTGTTTTATTACCACCACTTGTTGCTGCGATCATTGCGTGGATGGATTTGGTTTTGAACTACTTTTTACTTTGTATTTATTCATTTATAGATATATATATAATGTAAAAAATATGTAAATCAAAATTTTAAATTAAAACATCGTAACAACTTTTCTGGACTGCTTCATTCCTTGATCAATCCATCTCGCATGACTTGACTGACGCCCATAACGTAGCTAATTCGGAATCTGAACTCAAACTTTTGAGAACTGAAACTTTTTCTAACCTAAGTAGTAAGCGGAGGTACTCAGTAGGCGGAAGTGACGTCACTTCCGGTTGTCACGTGATCCAAGATGGCGGAGACCACGCCCCTTTTCTGTGACGTCACTTCCGCCTACTGAGTACCTCCGCTTACTACTATTGTGCTTTGCCCTGCTGAGAAGAAATGGACGAGAACTTTTGTGTAATGTTCCAGAATTTTAAAGTGTTTCTTTTGAGAAAATAAATTTTATCGAGCTATCATCCATGCTTTCTGCATTCAAATCACTACGAACCCCGAACCTGTAGGCACTTAACATAAAAAATAAATTAACTTGCCAAAAATTTAAAAGAAAAAAGGAAATAATTTAAGCGAATAGATTTCCGAAACAATTTGCTTTAAACTAGTTCCTACTGCAGAGATCCTGTTTTCAAGACAAAAGGAATAAAGCATTACCTTCAGCACTTGCAAATATAATTTCACTGGTTCCCAGGGAATATCCTCACAGATAGCTGCACAAACAGCTTTAGTATAAACGTCTTGTGGGGTTAACGATGTATATACTCTTGCAGTTCTAATACTACGAGGAGAAACGATTATCTCAGAAACTCATGTTGTCACAAACTACTAACTCTATTAATCTTCGTAACTTCTGATATACTGCTTTTCTCCAAGTGCAAGATACTAGACGTGCTTTTGAAAGAATTTACTGCATTCATTTCTGATAAAACTGTAATTAATATACAAAGCTTATTAAGCAATTAATATAGGAAGCTTATTAAGAAATTAATATACAAAGCAAAATATGGCATGCATTCAGAGTTTTAAAATTCTGCGTACTGTGAAAAAGTTTATTATTTAATTATCTTTTAAATTTTTATCATGAAAAAAGTGTGATGTAACTCTCTTCTACTTTCAAGTTGTCTTACTTTGATTCGACGTAAATAGCGACTTGAAGTAACTTTGATTACTAAGGTTCGTTTTATAATATGTATAATGGAAATATAAAAGCGAGTCTAGCAAGAAAAGGAATTTACTGTATACATATATGTATACAAAATAAATCTTCGTATATCAGTTATTGAAAATGCTGTTTTCTTCTTTCTAAACAGTATAAAGTAAAAAAAATAAGAAAGACATATTTGAAAGAGCCATTCATGCAGCAAAGGTTTTTTCAGCTTTACTCCAGTTTATGTTTATCTTTTCGTTACAAAAACACCTTATAACATTTTTTTAATGATGTTTTCTTTAGTGCCTGGAGCGTGTATTTTACTTTTATTATTTTTCTTACCCTTACGAAATGTCTTAAATGGGAATTCGGGATTTTCTTTTATTTGATTTGTGTCTTCCTTCTCTAGCCAGCAATATGATATTTCAGAGTAGTATGAAAAAAGTATCTGAACCGTAAAACGTGTGCAGATTGGTTGGAGAGGCTGAATGCTTCGAGAGTTTCGATCCATTTTCGCGTACCAGCCATTTGATTTACTTTATTCGGAAAGTTGGCATTTGGGTCTTAAAGGAAAATCTTTGTAATTTTCTGTTTGCCTTAAATACAGTTAATTTCCTAAGATACACGGTTTTGGTCTTTCAAAACTAAGGAACACAGATTAAGTTTAATTATGTCAGATAAAATCCAAGCTACTTTTCTCTCCTGTTATTTAATTTTTCTTTCCTTTTCAAGCAAAAGTTTCTAATTTTGGACTTCTTATTTAAATATATTTTATCATACACAACCAGAACCTCTTCCACTTCAGTTAATGTGGATTGATGCTATTCGAGACAACGTCAAATAATAATGAAAGCCATTAGCAATTTGAAAATAAAAAGCTGATGTGTACAGCACATGACCTCCTTGCATGGAATATTAAATTATTGAATTTCATTTAAACTTATTGAATTGAATCAAATCTACTTCGTCGAAAGCGCATAAACCAAGGTAGAATAAATGTACTTTTTAAAATTCACTCTATTTACTTACTATAGCTACATTCTGGCCCTAGGTTCACTTAACAGGGTTACATCTCATTCATTTTATAATTCAGAATGCACAAAAATTATATCATCTGAAGAATTATCTAATCGGTGCTACACGTTCTATTCAAATACTATGATAAATCTAAAACGATGTATAAACGAAATTAAACAAATAAAAAAGAAACAGTTTTTCGCAGATTATTCAGCGCCGCTTACCTAATGCGCCACTCGCAAACCTTTTCCTCTGTACGAGACAGACTGGCGACAATATTTGCTGCTAGTACGAAACTCGTATTTTGTCGAATTTCATTAGAGATATGTTTCTAATTTAATTAATTCATAGTTCTCACTTTGCAGCAAGGCAAAAATACATAAAAACTCAAAATATTTTCATTAAAAATTGAAAGATATAGAAAAAACATAAAACACAAAGTAAAGTTAAAAAAATTTAAAAAAAATTTACAATTAAAATTACAGTTTCTGCTCAAAATCAAGCAATGCGGCCAGCCATCAAGAAGGCAGATATTTCGGTGCAGAGAACTAAAAGTTTTCTTTTCGTCCCATTCGGCAAAAAGACACTGAAGGTGCAGAAAGACTTAATTCGTTGTTCTTCTAGGTTTCAAATGCAAACAAATATGGTTGCAATGGTAAAAAAAATTGTCTTAGTTGCACTCAAACAACTTTTAAATTGTTGACAATTCTACAAATAGTGCATGCAGATTAACCAAAGGCATGAAAACATTAACCAGAAGATAAGAACAACATAATTCAATACTTGTTAAAGCAAAAAAGGCAGAATTTACCAACGTATAAAAATAAAAATACTCAGCTCATTGAGCCGAGTAACAGAGTGAGTATATATATATACTTCTGATGCTTCCGATTGCAAACAAAAAGGGAGGCGCACAACTACATGTCATAGCAGTCCTATATACAAAATGAGACGCTCTCAGACTACTCGTTTTTGAGCTATCCTAGATACATACGTACGTACCTACAGACGCCATGAAAAAAACTGTTCTGAATCCATTTTATATCAGTTTTATAATTCGCTTGGGTAAAAAGCGTCCTTTTTTCTGTCCTTACGTACAGATGTCACGCAAAAACATTTTTAAATTACATTCGATAGAGGTAAAATTGGATATTTTCTTTGAAATATGGTACCCGAAATTCTTCGTGATTACAGTACTTCTTTTACTTCGTGCAAGGAAATAAAAACGTACGCAAAATATCACTTTAACACCTTAGCCAAGCTTATTTTCCTGTCTTAGTAGAATCAATATTATATAAAAACAGAAAATACCTCAATGAAATTAGAAATTCTATCAGTGAAATTAATGCTACATTTACCAGCGTATACGCCTTTATACATACTGTATACTGAATCATAGCTTCGTAATAATTATGAATATGTTTCAAGTTACATTTTAATGTTAAAAAATTATCATGCTAATCCAATGAAGTGGTTCTTAGTTACTAATTAAGTACTCTATTCCAACTATAGCTAAAGCTATGATGCTATGAATCTATGTTATGGAGCTCGTTAAGGCTATGATACTATGAAGCTATGTTATGGAGCTAGTTAAAGCTATGATGCTATGCTATGGAGCTAGTCAAAGCTATGATGCATGTAGCTCAACTTAACAGGGCAAAACACTTATGCAAGCATCATTTTAACTTGATTTTATTCTATCTCAGCATTTGTGTATGTGTTAAATTAAAATAATGTCGGATTTTGTGCCAAATTACCTTTATTAGAACAATGCTATATATAAATCTAATACATATCTTAAGTCGCGGTTTTGAGACATGAAAATCGCAAGTTGAATTTCATCAATCGGCTCAGTAGAAAGGGAGATATAGAACTGCCGCTTTTTTTTGCGCTGTGCACAAGGACATCACATTGCAAAAATGAGATATTAATGTTTCCTACATTAGAAGTAGATCAAGTCGGATACTTTTATGTCTATATATGTACGTAAAAAAAGGTATTTCTCAAAGGTAATTCTAACCATGCTTTCAGTGAATGCTTTGATTTGAAAAAGACTTCAAATCGCCGATGATAGTTCATTTGGCTTTTCTAAGCACTGAATTAATCGATACCAGGCTCACCGAATTGAGTATATATAGCATACGTTGCCGCTCACTGAATGAGAAAATACAATAGTTTGAAAAAACTAATGGATCTGCCGGAAGCTGCATGACTTGCCAATTCTTATTTCCTACTCCTTGGTTTCATCGGGATTATCATTCATGCAGATCATACGAATCCAGCATAGATGTTTTACTTCGTAAACTGGAAAAAGATCGATGCGCGATTTGGTGTTGGCAGCATAGTTGTCCAATTTACATATTATGACTCGATGATAAATAAACATTAAAATGGGAATGTCAAAAAACACCTTCTTCATAAATCTGTGTGTTCTGCATTCAGTATGAACACTGCATTAATGCCGCAGCTACAAATCACCGCAATATATTCTTAGATCTGACATTCACCCTTTCTATCGTGCTTTCCGTATCATGACCCTGTATTCAATAGACTGTTCTTAAGTAGTAAATAATAAAAGTGATAATAAATTAAATGTTTACTTATGTATCCATTTTTTTTATTTCATTACTTAATGATACATTCGAGTAAAAAAAATATACCTCTCTACGTAGCCTACCTACATTCTTATAATGCAAACATGCGACGGTACAAAGAAATACCGAATGCGGAAGATTCTACCCATATTATGTCTTTTGTTTATACGTTTCGTAAGCTTTAGACTACGGTATGAAAAAATATATTTTCTTTAACTAAGAAAATAAATAGAGTGTTGTCATATACACAAGGGTATTCAGGTAATTCTCCCTATCATTTAATTCCAAAAACAGGTAGCACTTTGTTTTTGTAGAAAAGCTTATTTTAAGTAGCTTCAGGTCTGTTTAGCTATAAAAGAAAAACAATATGCACTGCTCAAAAAAATTGTTTTTAAGTTACATCCAAAGGGGCGTTTTTTTAACATTTTGTTTGTTACCTTTATTTATTAAATAAATATCATGTTCTTAGCCCTTAAACCGTAAAATTCGGTTCAGGAGCAACATCGCAAAATAATTTTAAAATAAACATATCTTGAGAATTTCCGATACAGAGTCTCCCGCGCTGGAGATAAAAATGTTTTTTCTGTAAAACGTTGCCTTTGCTCGCTTTGAAATCCTTGAGTTTGTTAATCAAAATTTCCTTAAAGTTTTACAAAATATGAAATCGATAATAAAACAAATTCAAAATTTTAAATTTGGGCTTCCGGATGCCCATATTCGCGCAGTAGAATTACCTTATTCAAAATTGGATGGCTCTAGGTACCATGTTTTTTTCACATTGCGAGAAGCATATATACATTTATGAAGATTCTTTTTTATTTAATTTCTTCAAATATAATACAGGGCGATAATACCTTGTGGCAACAATTTGAAAAGTGAAACGAACATTCAGTGTGATTCGGCGTAAAATCGTAAAACGAAAATAATAGTCCTTCAGGGACAAAGCCCCTTTGTACTGAAAAAACAGTTCTATATCTTTCGTTCTACAAAGCCGATTGACGAAATTCAAACTGCGTTTTTCATGTTTTAAAAGCGCGACTTAGGATATATACACTCACGTTTGTGAAAATTGCAACACCAAGAAGGAATCGTCATAATTGAATGCAATTTAATACACAGTTGAGTGGTAGTGGTACAAATAAACGATTAAATGTTCAAAGCAAACAAACAAGAACAAGAGATCAGAATCAGTATTTTGTGTGGCCACCACGCGCCGCAATAAGTGCTGCTACACGACGTGGCATGGAGTCAAACAAAGTTTGAATGTCTGACTGAGGAAGAGCATTCCATATCGTTTGTACGCGTACCCAAAGTTCGTCTGCAGACGCAACAGGACGAGGATCACGAGCAAGACGCCGACCAATGACATCCCACACATGTTCAATTGGCGACATATCCGGGGAACACGCAGGCCAAGGAAGAAGCTGTACCTGCTGCGCTGCAAAGAAGGATTTAACAATCCGAGCAGTATGAGGGCGGGCATTGTCCTGTTGAAATACAGCGCCTGGCAAGCTTTGAAGGAAGGGAACAGCTTCGGGCTGTAGAACTTCACGGATATACCGGTTGCTGTTCAGATTGCCCACAATTCGTAGCAATTGAGATCGTCTATGATATGCTATGGCGCCCCAGACCATAACTCCGGGTGTTCGTCCACTGTGGCGTTCGATAATGCACTCCGGAAGGTGGCGTTCACCGGCATAGCGTCTGACACGAATGCGGCCATCATGGTACCACAAATTAAAGCGGGATTCGTCAGAAAACACGACATGCTGCCAATCAGCACGCCAGTCTCTATGCTGATTGGCCCATTGTAGCCGCAGGCGGCGATGGTCGTGCGTTAGGGGGATCCTGTATAAAGGAGTCCGTGCGCGCAGTCCACACTGCAGCAGACGTCTACGAATTGATGAAGCACACAATGAAACACCTGTAGCTATTGACCACAGTGCTGCCAATTGTCTAGAGGAAGCTGTACGGTCCGTCCGCGCCATGCGGACCAGGTGTCTATCATCGCGAGCTGACGTCACATTTCGGGGTCCACTCCCGGATTTCCGAGTTGTCCGACACTCGTCCGTCCACTGCTTCCAAACGCGCATCACTGTGCTGCTGTTACGCTGCACACGAGAGGCTACTGCACGATACGACAATCCAGCTTCACGAAGGCCGATGATTCTCCCTCGTTCAAACTCTGTAAGTTGTTCAAATCTCGCTCTCTTTCGTCGACGAGGCATAAGTACAGATTGAGTTAACATTTACCACTAGCAGATAACCACCGATAACCATACACGCCTCGCTACAGCCGTCTATTTATTCGGATCCATCAGCCGTTCAGAGGGCGCTGCTCAGCATACGCATGCGCTACGGATTTTCAATTCTAATCATTTGCATGTTATGCGCTACTTTGCATTTCCTGAAAATTTCAGCTCACTCGCGTAAGTCCTTCATGGTGTTGCAATTTTCACAAACGTGAGTGTATATTATGTTCTAATGTAGGTATTTTGACACAAAATCCAAGTCTTTCTGAAATGGCATGTCAATGCTTTTCCATATTTCGATTCTACGACTCAAATTATTGATAAATACTAAATTTTGTAAATTTTGGTGAGAAATTTACCGAGAAATTTAAATATTTATCTTGGAGAATTTTTTTACGTTTTTGCGAAGAATAATTCACTTAGCGAAATTCTTAATTTATGGCAACCTACTTAAATATTTTTTTTCATTGATGCACCAGCGGAAAAAAAGTCCATCGTTCATTCTTTCAAATAATTTTAACAAAATGAGTAATCCACATTTTCGTTACTATCGCTTATAATAACTACGCCAAATTTCCAAACTCGCCATATGTAAATTCATTTATCTGTTAGAAAATTTTGAATAAAAACTCTAATTTTTTGCAGATGTGTCTAGAAATACATCTAGTTTTAAGATGATGGCAAATTCGAAAAATTTATAAAAAATATTTTAAAATAAATCATAAAAAAATAGGCGGATTATATTTGGATTAAACCTAAATTTCGAATTCTGGAAGAAGGAATCAAGTAAGTTTAATAAAAAAGAGAGATATTAATAAATATATATCAAATTCAATTACCATTGAGGAGTTAAAATTTTGACAGCTAAGTTTTTAAAACCTACTCCAGCGATTTTTATAAATCTTGGCAGTTTGGCATAATTTGAGTCTTAAAATCGAAATATGGAAAGAAACTGGCATGTCAGTTTAGAAAATAACCTATTTTGTGTCAAAACACCTATATTAGAAGAATGCTATATATAAATCTAACATAATCTTTTGAGACATGAAAAACGCAAGTTTCATTTCGTCAATCGGCCCAGTAGAACGGGAGATACAGAACTGTTTCACTTTTTTTGCGCAGTGTACGATGTATAGAAGTCCGCCTCAAATATTTCGGATCTTAGATAATCAAGACATGGATAATTAGAATTCAGCAATTCAAACACTTAACTCGTCAAGTGCATCTGTTTTGTGAAATAACTCGGTTAGAAACAAATTAGTATAGATCCATTCTATAAGTGCCTGACAGTTTCATTAACTCATTATTGAATGAATGCAACATCTTATTGATCTTTAGTTAGTGTTTCCTATGTACGTTGATGAATAAGGGAAAAGTTCTGACTTCCAACTTAATTTTGCGTTCAACGAAAATGAAAATCCTGACGAATGATTAAATTCCGCATCCCCATGCTCGAGAAATTAACCCAATATATTATTTGATCAAAACTAATTGGATCAGGATTTTAAATTAATAATTAGTTACATATTTCTTATCAGTTTTAAACTTTACTATTAAACAATCGAGAATTTTCATTTTTCTTACTTAAGAAATGTTGAAGCTGTAAAAAATTCATTTATAGACCAAGTACTCGAATAAAATTTTTCAGAAAATGTACTTAAAAGGAGAAATCTCTATAAAATCTTTTCTGTCATAGTAAAAAGGCTTGTGAGAAATCGAGAGAAGTATATAAAAAATTCTCCTTTGTGATAAATGATCTTTTTTAACGCTTTTTGATACACTTTCCTTGTCAAGCAATATTTACAAACTCGTTCAAATTCTGAGTTTATATTTAATGAATAACGTCAGTTTGAATAAGTTGTTTTTAAAGAAAACAGATGAGAAAAACAATTGTTTGTGATAAAAAAGGTTGCGAACAATGTACACGTATCGTCTATTATTACAACAAGCTTTTAAGTTTTAAATATCACATAAAAATGTTTGGAAAGAACATATGGCACTGGTTTCAAAAACCAAAAATTTACTTATAGACAGAAAATTAATAAATTTCCCATATGTATAAATAAATTTAAAAAATTAAAATTTAAAACAATTTCGAATTTGAGACAGTCGCCTTATTTTCCACTTCTCTTACGGTGTTTTCTTTGAGCATTTTCATTTATTTGTGGTGATATTAATGTTGTGATTATAATAACGTATTATACTATAAGGACTAAATTTTGTGAGTTCCATGTAACGTCAAAATAAATGTTTTGTTGCGTAATTTCCGAATGTTTTTGTTCCAACCATTATGTGCAGACTCTCGATAAGAGACATTAAAAAGAGAATTTATGTTTGCTTCTGAAAATAAGATTTGGCATAAAATGAATGAAGCTTCACCAATTTTTTAATAAATAAAATTAATTGAAACTCATAATTTTTATTTAAAAAATCATTTACTGATATCTTGTGTCATAACTATGTTTTGGAAACGGTTTCTATTAATAAGAATGTTGAGTTTTTACAAAAGACTGTTTCCAGAAAATGAGATAGTATCAAGGTATTTTTTCAAGAGCGTTATACATCTTGAATATAAGAAGTTCGTTTTATCTTTTCAAGAACTTTAGGGACTGTTAATAAGAATTTTTCATTCATATCATTTTAATCTTGAATACAAGAATTTTTTTCACCTTTTCAAGAACATTAGAGACTGTCAATTTGAATATTTCATTCATATAATTTTGCTCATTTTTTACATGTTTTTATATATTTTGATTTTGAAATTATATATATATATATATTTACATTTTTGTATATCTAATGTATCAGAAAGTTTGTGAACCAAATGACGCGGCAGAGCGAAACCTCAAGGCTATGCTCCTGAAGCCCTTCTTTGCTTGTATAATATTTCTTTTGCTAAAAAGGCTTTTCTGTCCCCAAGCATTTTTCTCTTGCAAAAGGGGGATATAAAGAAAAAACGAAGAAGACTTCGAAATATTGATGGCGTAGTACGTAGAATATTGACGAGGCAGAATTCCGATTGCATAAAATGCTAAAACGTTTAATCCTTAATTACTAGGAAACGTGGAAGTCGAGTAAGATTAAATATCCACTTCTATCTCAATCGATATTTGTGACCACAATTTACTAATCGTGCCTATTTCCAGAACATTTACATTTTTGATACTAACTGTTGCGATAGGAAGAGCACAGAGAAATAGCATCCTAGCGGCAAAAAAGGTAGAAACTAAGTGCACAATTATCCAATATAGAAGCTCACTAAGAGGAACCTTTTGGTTTAGGTTAGTAGTAACCCACCGTACTCAGTAGGCGGAAGTGACGTCACAGAAAAGGGGCGTGGTCTCCGCCATCTTGGATCA